>OY720636.1:44760050-45038361 GCA_963169105.1 Ceriagrion tenellum | reverse complement strand
CCCCCTCCTCATTTCCTCAATCAGCTTTCTTCCCTCCTATACCATTCCAAGAAGTACCTTTTATGTCTTTCTTCCTGTCCACTGTATTTTTTCCATCCTTCTTAATGCTCATGTCTGGAATGCCTTAAGCCTATTGTCATTTTCTTTCCCTAGGGCCCTCAAGTGCAAGACCATTTAGCACCGAGCTGAATATCCAGATCCTTGATAAACTTAATGTCTTTACTCAGGGTTCCTGTGATTAGCTTTCTCCTATTGCTTAACATGTCCTTTGCTAGCCATGTTTAAGTCAAATATCTTTTGTGCTGAATCCATAACTGTCCTAAGTTCTCCTAAGGTAACAAAATAGCTTTTCCCAATTAACATTTTACCTCCTACTCTTATATTTAATATAGGAATTATAATTTAAAAAAATATACATACCTTTGTTTTAGAGTCAAATTATCAGGCGTCAAGAATTTCACAATTTTCTGTTTACATTTTCAGGGGTGTAATGATAGTTGAAATGCTGAGGAAGTTAGAGCAACTTACCGGGAAAAGAGTGCATGAACTTTTTGATTATATATGTGGTGTAAGCACTGGTGCAATTCTTGCTTGCCTTCTAGGTAAGTGTTGTTCTTGAAATATTGTCATATATCTGTTTTGTTCTCTAATTTTGGTTTTGTGATGCAAGGGAGTAAGAGTGTCCCAATACCCAGGCCTATGATTTTTCTTTGGCCAAGATTGAGTAGTAAATTCTTTCATAAATTTTCTAGAAATTCTTTAACAATAAATTTTCCCTTTTTTTAAAGAGTAATTTCCATAATTATGGCTTATTTTAACAGTAATTTCTTATATTCCCTGCATCTCTTCTAAGCACACACTTAATCGTGATGAAAGATAAATATAAAGGGCTCATAAATTTGCACCTGGGATTGTGTCACCCTCTCAAAATTCCTGTCAGTTAAGAATTCTATTGGGTACCTACTGTCTGAATGGTTATTTATCTCCTTACTCCATGTTGAAATTTTGTAATTAATAACTACAATTTTTTGCGCTGATAATGACTAGGTTAAAATATCACTTCCACAAAGTTGAGCCTGATACTCTTTAAAAAATCAACTTTCCCTTAAATGTTTCTTTATGGATTGCTGTGCATGTAATTATTGTATTACCTTATTTATCCATCATGTTTAGAAGTAATATGATTCCAGATAGAAATTCAGTATTAAAGAATTAAGTGCTCGGCTCTGGCATTTTGCTTCATATTCTGTAATATGAATGGGGTGAAAACTTCTTAGGTAGCCAGTCATTACCCTTGCTGTTTTTTTAACCATGCATTTCATATTTATATCCAAGTTTTTTTGTTTGGTTTTTTTTGTTGTAGAAGTTTGACTCTGTAAAAAACTTACTGAGACTGAAGCCAAGGTTTTTCATTTCTGAAGAGTTCACTTCAATCCTTTTCAATCTGCATTCCTTCTGAATTGGCTTCATTTTTATTTTTCCCTCCATATGGATTAGATTAATGATACCATGTATTTGTGACTTGTCAATTTTTCTGTCAGCCCTGCTGCTCAAATAATGAAGCTCATATGCTGACATGTACCTGGATAAGACTTACTAGATCTAAGTGGCTTCATATTTTTCCTTGCACTAGTTCATAAACTAACATCATCCCTCAGGCCCTCACAAGAAATCACTTGAAGAATGCTCACATATGTATAGAGAACTCAGTGGAAAAATATTCGACCAGAGCCCATTCTGGGGGACGAGCAATCTAGTGTGGTCTCATTCTTATTATGACACCCAGCGCTGGGAGGCTCTCTTAAGGGAGTACCTGGGAGATATGGCTCTGGGGAAAACAGCAAGGGATCCCTCATGTCCAAAGGTCAGTCTTCAACTTATGTGAAACTTAACGATTTAACCCATAACTACTATCGTGGTTTTTGGCCACGTACACACTTTCAAATTGCTTGTAAACAACAACTGTCACCTGCACTGTTTCAAGTTCAACTGGGTCACTCCCCTCTCCCCTAGGATTAAATTGTAGCCAAGGTTGCTACAAGCGGCCATTTTTCCACTACAGCAAAAATAAAAATTACGTCGGGTCAAAAAAGACCCGATGATAGCAGTTGAGGGTTAATGTTTAGATTTAGTTAAACAAAATATTGACTTGAATTTAACATGCAATGAAACGCTTGCTAGATGTAGAGTTTTGTGCCAAGATATATAATTTTTTTGGGGGGTTCAAGTGGTATGGAATGAGTTTATTCTCTGTAAAACTTTCATGTGATTCAAACTACTCTGATTAAATGTATGATTCACTAAATTAATTTGTACAATTTGTACATTGTCATTATAAATATAATAACCTTGTTGATGACAGTAATTGTCGAAGTCATGGTTTTAAGTAAAGAAAATGGGAAATATACTGTGTACTAATTCAGTTAGTGATCTTGACCATATTTCTCAGAGTTGCACCAGAACCTTAAATATTAGTAGAAATATGTGGGAGCTCTTTTTCTGCCAATTTTTTTGTTTGCCATTGAGAAGAAATGTAATCTAAAATTTCAAAAGATGTACTGAGAGGGAATACCTGTGAGAATGGTGAATTCCTTGATGATATGGGAAATGCATAAATGGACTTCATTTGGCATTGACCTTTCCATTACTCTTCTGTATAATTTCAGATGGCTGCTGTTTCTACTGTTGTAAATCAGCCCCGTATACTAGCATATGTGTTTCGTAACTATAACCTTCCATATGGTATGCAGTCACAGTATATTGGAAGCTCAAGGCACCAACTTTGGGAAGCAGTCAGGGCATCTGCTGCAGCTCCCTCATATTTTGAGGAATTTCGAATAGGAGAATTTCTTCATCAGGTGAGTTGCAGTGAATTTCATCTCAGACTTTCATGATTAGCAATTCCGTAATTTTTTGGCACGTTTTACTTTCTCTTGATAACTTAACCTGAATTTAAGAGAACATATCTGTTCCCCAATTTGGCAAATGGGTGAAAGGAGCCTAGGTGAAAGCATATTCTTCCTGTCTATGTTTCCTATGTCTTCAGAGTTTGATTTGATGTTCTTGACGCTCTTTTAAGCATCTCTTGGACCAAGATAAAGTTGGACTTTAAAGTCATATCAGGATAACAATGGTTAGTTAAGCTGTGGGTTACACCAAAGTCCATCTCACTTAATGAATTGTTTTACTCTCATGAAAATAGACTTTTTCCCTCTTTTGAATAATCAATCGTTTTTCTTTAAATTTAAATTAAATGTTGGGAGTTATTTTTTCATTAGTTTTCCTCAGTCATTTTAGCTGGTTCCTCTCTCCGTTGCTCTTATTCCCTTTAGTTCATACTTGGTAAATGGTAAAATGAGTGGTATCCGTTCTAAAAATTACCTTCAACTATGCAATGATCGATTATTTTCAGGATGGTGGCATCTTGGTGAACAATCCCACAGCCGTGGCAATCCACGAAGCAAGGCATTTATGGCCAGATAGCCCTCTGCAGTGTGTCTTGTCATTGGGAACGGGAAGACAGCAGCATGCTGGAATGCCCTTACCCCACCTCAGTCGTACTCGTATGGCTGAGCAGGCAGGTGGCACTGGCGGCGAGTTCATAGCACCGCCCGAAGTGATATCCTCATTAGAAGACATCTCTGCACATTCCTCTCCTCAACCAGCTTCAATTTCATCTTGGAAGACGAAATTTCTGAAGATCCTTGACAGTGCCACTGACACAGAAGGTGAATATCGAGTCAGAGCTTTGAATATGAAAGGATTTTAATTGGTATTTAATCGAGTCTCCAAAACATCTAAAGCTATGTATTTTACTTCCTTACAAATTTAATTTTAAATAAAGCAAAATATCTTGGTGTATTCAATGAAAAGTTGGCACAAATGGTTGTGCATGTTGAACTGATTGTATGTTTTGAGAGCATGCATCCTCCAAATGACTTTTATGCATTTTATGGAAATTTGAAGATGAATCTTGTAGTTAGAAATAACTTTTATCTTGTAATATAAGGGTAGCTGATTTGTAAGTGAGACAAATCAAATTGAGCCTGAACTATGTATTTGAATAATTCAAAGAACTGTGGAACTGCCCAGATTTAACTGCATCGTCTTGTCGGAATCACACAATTTTTTTAAGTTGTCAGTGAAATACCATTTCCCTAGACTGGAATTCAAACTCAGATGCCTCAATATCAAAGCCTTTAAATTAATATTGGAAAAGGATACTTTGCTGAACTGCTTTGAGTTCTGAGTCAGATATTAAAGGATGTGGTTTTAATCCCAGTTAAGGCCAATGTTTTATTCTTTTTGACTTTGACACACTTAGATTTGATTTTGCTTATATTTCTGGGTGTCATTAGGAGAGAGAGTGTGTGTGTGCATGACTCAGACCTTATTTACATCCCATTTTTTCTTCTACGTTTCTAACAAAAATAATTGTCAAAATTAAACTAAGTTTTTTCTACAAAAGTATTCATCAGAGTTGTAAACTGTTCAATACTTATACCTGTCTAGTTTTTATAAAATATTATGACATGCATATTTAAGTGAAAAGGGAATCCAGTTTTTATTTTAATCCAATTTTGCTGCTATGATTTGCCCCTTAGCATTGATGCTCTCTTGCAATTGTGGTGAGGTGATGACTGTAACAGCAAAATGTGAAACAATCAGTGAATTGTAACAGCAATACTCCAATGGCTTATGTTGTTTTTAGAATTATGAAACATCAGTATTTCCCTCCGGTAATGTTATTAATTTACTTAGCTTACCAGATTTTCTTTTTCTTTTCTTTTTACTTCAGGAGTGCATACAATGCTGAGCGACTTGCTTCCTTCTGGGGTATATTTCCGCTTCAACCCTCACCTAACAGAAAACACAAATTTGGATGAGATCAGGCCAGAGCATCTCAAGAGGCTAGAAATAGATGCAGCTATGTATGTCCGCCGTAATGAAGAGGCATTCCATGAGGTAGCTGATGCTTTGCAGGCGCCGAAATCCATCCCACAGAAGTATATCGATTGGTTTAAACTACGGACCACCGAAGGATTTCCATCAATATTAAATACAATCCACATTAAACTGACAGGAAGGAGATAAGTTATTCCTCTGTTACAGTATCAATTCATGTACAAGAAATATGATTGTCACATTTCTTTGGGACCATAATTGTTTCTGGTACTTTTGTAAGATATTTCGGTGCATCAAGGTCTTTTGGTTAATTTTTTTCATTTTCATTGTTCAACGAGTAATTAGAGTTTGTCTGATAAAACAGCAGAGTTTGTAATTATTATAACTACTTACTCAAGGCCATGAGGAAATTAGAGTGTCAGAAGTTTCATTAGAAATGTCAGAATGATATATTCCTTAAGGGAATTTCTCCCCTGCATGTCTTCTCCAAAGTACACATTTGCTCAAAAATTAAGAAAATTAACATTTGAAACATGATTTTCCAAATGTATTCATTTTCGTGCTGCTCATAGTGTGTACAATGATATGTTCTCTCTCTTTTTGTAAATACCTTTCGCAGCATTGAGAGGACATTATCTCTCTTGTTTGTATCATATTTTCTCATAAAACATTTTTTAACAGTATTAATTTATATATTTAATAGTATTTATTTGCTTTTTTGACGCAGTGAATTTTATGCAGCTCATTAAGATTTTGTACTTTGAAAGAAATGAGTGATCAGTCTGTAGAGTGTGATTAAAAAATGAAAATTGATGATCCCACCTAAATAAATTACCATTACCATCTTCGAGAGTTACCATAATATTTATAATCTGTTGTATAGTTTACATGAAATGTTTAATTTTCATTGTTAAGTTTTATAATAAATGACCTCTTTTGGAACTGTTCTTCTTATTGATGATGTTGTAATTGCTCCCTGAGTGACAGGCATGTATAAATGAAGCATTTACTGTGGACTGTGTGTAAAACAAGCCAACCAAGTTCAATTTGATGACCAGTCAGCTTATTCAAATGTGAGTTTCAATTTCTCTAATAAGATTGACAAAGTTCTCAGATGACAACTCAGAAAGTATGTAGTTAGTAATGCATGGTCAGTGTTTCTCAACCAATTTCTTCTAACCACCACTCCTCTAAAATGGATTTTAGACAAAAATTCTCTCGGTAATCCCAATAAAATTTGGCAAGAAAATAATATATGCATATTTAATTATTTTTCATTATTTAATGGAATCCTTGTGCCTGCTGCTTCTGAGCAAGGAGTCAGAGCTGGGAGTGATGTTAATAAATTTAACTATCATATCACACTGTCTCTGGCATTACTCGGTGGAACTCCTTCATAATGAATGAAAACAAAGTTATTCGTTTGTAGAATCATAACGAATTACTCATTTTTCATTCATTATTTATCATGTTAACAAGTACTATGACATAGCATCCAGTTTTGATGGAACCCTGTTTGAAATACCATACTTTTTCCACCAACCAAAAACTAATATTTGTCCACAACAGGGCGATGTTGCGAATACCTAGGATAGATTTTGGAAATCCTTGTTAACATAGCTGTTGCTTCAGCCATAGCACTGCGATGTGCTATGGCTGACTGGGGAGTATGACTATTAAAAATTACATATTACACTATAAATTTGTGGAGTTACTGGTTAGGAATTTTTTATATTTTATCTAGGTTATGTCTTGTTCTGATCATTTAAGTAAATTAGTTTATTTTCCTATTAATTTATATTCCCTTTTAATATTATGATTTCCCACTTTGGCTAATGTTCCATAAATGAGAAACTGTAAACAAATTGACATTGACATGAAAGCCAATGTAATTCATCAATCCCCTTTAAAGCAATGCCTTCTAAAGCTTTGGTAAGCATTGGTCAGACAGCCAAAGTCATCAAGATTATTCAGTTTGTTACGAATCCGAAGAAGTTCTCACCTATAGCAAAAAATTACTCTAGCAGTGAAGGATTGTTGTGGATAGTGGAAAATTTGAAGGATGTGTCAATATGAATGCAACATTATAGCAAACAACTCCTATATTATGTGTACTTCAATCATTGTAATGTCAACAAAATGTTGGGTCCATGTTGAATATCTCTAGGGCTGTTAGTTCTTAGGTTTTTATGGTGTTGACGAGTGGAGTCTTTTGGAGGCATTAGTATTTTCTAAGTCATCCTGAGTGTATCCTAATAATATCTAATAATAATATACCTAATAATAGTGGGAAATATTTGTCTTCAGTCCTGCCAGTTATGTTGTCGCTTGAATATCTGGAAAGAAACTCTGGAATTTGCCAAGTTTTATTCACCTGTCGGTATTATCACTCGTAATAATATTATAGAGTATTATACTTTAGCAAAGAGTGCATCAGTGAAAACTATTTTTCATTTACTAGAGTTCCTTCAAAAATAATACAATTTATTATCTAAGAACCAGTACACAGATGTATTGGCTCTATGAAGTTGATTGTTAGGACCCAAAAAATTTTTCCTTTTTTCTCCTTCAATCATAACCTTCAATGCAATTTGTATCAATGAATCAGTTCATTTGAATCCTCTGGAATGGGTAAATTTTCCCCTATTATATTTCATATGATTCTATGATTTTACTACTGCTTATCTAGATGCACTCATCAGATAACAAAAAATTTTTTTCTTAATGTTATAACTGAGATAACGATACGATGTGGTGAAAACAATGATAAATCCCTTTCAAGATGCAGTCTTCATTATCTTGTATGGGAACTAAGCCATACATTTCCAAGAGTTATATGATGGAACAATGAATAATTACATCACCTGATTTTTGTGTACCCATGATGTTCTGTTTTTACAGTATAAATGTTCCAAAATGAGGATATTTTTCATAATACATACAAGTATATGCAGATGGAATTGAGAACATCTTGACTGTTTTGATGGCAGTTGTCTATGCATTTGTAGTAGATCCTCTTGATAGGCGTTTTATTGAATGTATGGACTCAGTGGAGCTGATGAGGGCACTGGATAAAGTTCATTTGGCATGTTTGGCATCTCAGAAGATAATCTTTAATTTCGTTAGAGATGGACTATTGGAAGTGTTCCCAGAGACAAATTTTATTCAGCTATTTAAGGGTATTAAACATGTAATACCTCACAGCGAGGTATGGATAGATATGTGAGAGTTGACATTGGGGGTTGAATGGTTATTGGATAATAGGGGAGGCAACCGACAGCTAAGGTTATTTGCGCCATAGGGAATAGGCAAGGGAGGAAGGGTAGATAGAAACCTGTTGTCAGCATTAGCCTACTCTTAACGAAAGGCACCAAGGTGACCACTGTTTAACATCTCATCTGGCAGACGGAGTACTGCACTTGAAGTTCCCTCCACAAAGCACTTAATTAGGGATCGGGTTTCCTCTGAAAAACATCCTCCTCTGCAGGGTTGAATGGTTATTGCTTGGTTAATTTATACTTCACTGCTATAAATATTGATAAGTTCTATAAATTATATTCTTAAGTATCGGCATAAAACCAGTTAGCGCATTTGGCAATGTTTTTGCTTGGCTTATTTTAAATTAGACTTACGACAGCTGAAAAAGATTAAATATTGAAAACTTAAGATTACAGTTACCCATTTAAATTGGCGGTACTGTGAAAGCAGCAGATGGATTACTACCACCTACCGGTAACGCCGGATATCACCGGTAAAGTGAAGATCGTAGACAAAAAAGCAGCGAAATTTACGTACGAACCGCACGAACTTCCGGTAAAGTCTCTGCACGGCGCTCGAAAAGGGAAACGACGACGAGAGAGTGGTAGGTGGATAGAAATCTTTGAGTTTTTATTTCATCCTTTGTATTTACAGCCTAATAAAGTCAGATACGTGTCTGCAAGGCAATTTTCTTTTTTGAAGCATCTTCCATCCTTACCCTTGTGCATATTATCTTTGCAGATTCGATAGTCAACAATGGCAAAGTCAAAGAACCACACGTCTCACAATCAGCGTAAGTATTTTGTATGTTCATTTATGCTCGTGTTCCTATCGTCGTTTCTTTAAATACTCAAGTTAATGTTAGATAATTCTCATTTCTATAGATAAAAAGGCTCACAGAAATGGCATCAAGAGGCCCAAGCGTTTTCGCCATGAATCTACTCGAGGGGTAAGTCTTGCTATAATATATTTGGGATACATTTTGTGTTAATGGCTCCCTAATTGCCCTTCTGCTTCATTTACTCCTTTTTTGTTTTTGGCCCTACTCATGTCATTTTTTTATCTTTCCCGTTGTATTTCGGAGTGGGTGAAAAATATCTGTAATGCCTTCCTCATGTTGGAATGAGTTAATTTTGTGGTTATTTGTTTACGTCAAGTTTGTCGCCTGGATGAAAGTTAACCATTAAGAACGGTGTGTATTGGATTATCAATCTAAGTGCTCGCCAGACAGTGGTTTAAGTAAAATGCAACCATGGGTTACATTATATAGTGTACATGGGTTACATATATTATTGTGAACTTTTAGTTTTACTTCTCGTCTTCTGGCACTGAATAATTAAGTACATTTCTTTTCTTGTTGATAGATAGTTTGTTTTTCTTGTCGTTAAATAGTTTACTCTCCGTTTCACTTTTTTATATAATAACGTTATTAAGAAGCTTTTACGTAAGACCGTTTATAAAACCATTGACTGATATTCTAATGTATACATAGAGCCAGTTAAAACCTCTGTAATTACTACTTTTGCCTTTATTTAATTTAATATCATTTAGATAGGTTAAATCCATAAACACATCTTTCTCGCATGCTTCATCAGTGCTTCAACCCCTCACAACTTACGTGTGTGACATCACCTGACCTTCCTCCCCTATCTTTAGCGTCCTAGAAGTGCAAGTCAGTTACCTCCCGCTGTCAGCCCCATAGCCATTCCCTGCAGGAAATATCTGCTAGGCCTTCAGCGTTAAAAAAAAATGAAAAAAAAGGGTTTTGAGATAAGGATGACTCCCTTTAGGTCTGCTCTTAACCTCCTCAGGAGCTCACCCGATTGTGAGTCCTTAGGGGCTCAGATCGCTGGGCTTGAGAGGACGGTGGACGAGCTCCGTGCCCTGGTGGAGCGGTTGGTGGCAAGTCCTGGAAGGTCGCGGTGGAATGGGGGGGGCCCAACACCCTCCAAGAGTGTCAAGGTCCGGGGAAGCTCGGGCACTGTCACGGGATGGAGGGTGGAGGAACTTCCCCAGACTTCTGTGCCCCAGGAGGAGTCTCCCTCCGTTGCTTCGGACACTTGGATTGTGGCCTCAAGGCGTAGCCATGGGGTCACCCTCCGAAAACGAGGATCGGTAAGGGCGGAGGCCGAGCCGATCCCTGTGAGCAATAGATTCGATGTTCTGGCGGAGGCTGAGGCATCGGAAATGGAGCTGGGAGGTGGGTCACCGAGTGGGAGTCGTGAGGGAAAGGAAGGAATTGTAGTTATAGGTAGGTCTAATGTCCGTCGTATAGTGGCCCCACTGCGTGGTAAGGCCCGAAGGGAAGGGAACGATGTACGGGTCACCTCCTGGTGTATATCAGGAGGAGAGGTGGCACAGGTGACGAAGGCGATGAGGTCGGCGGTCAAGGGCACGAACTGCTCAAGGTTGCATGTAGTGGCCCATGTTGGGGCCAATGACGTTGTGGGTCAGGGATCAGAGGAGATTTTAGACTCTGAGAGATCTATGCTCCGAGTTCGGCCGTATTTGCAGCGGATCTGGTACTAATATGAGGCTCACGATATGCAGCTTGGTACCAAGGACCAAACCATCGGGGTTCGATGGTTTGGAGCCGAGTGGAAGGCATAAACCAGAGGCTCAGTGATGTTTGCGGGAGCAAGGGAGCTGGGTTCTTGGACCTTAGGCTGTTGCTGGATTCGTGTCGAGTGTCATTAAATTGCTCGGGTGTCCATTATACGTACGAGGCATAGCAGAAGGTAGCGTGCAGGATATTTGAGCATACCCAGCGAGTAGCATAGGTCGAGGTCTTGCACATGGTAAGTGATATTGTGGAAAACGGCATGGGTTTTAAATAAACAATATCCCCTTGGTGCAGTTATCACTATTAAAACAGTATGGGTGTTGAAATTAAGATATCGTGAATATTTCGAGTATCGCAAATTACCATATTAGTCATTCTCTGTCAATTTATTCATATAAATCAAATTTGGACGACCACTTGATCTGATTTTAATGAAACTTTTGTTTTTGAAAGAGTGTTTTATCCATTTTTATATATGAAACATTTTTTCTCCTCTGAACTCTCATTTGTTTCACAGCTATGTTAAGTATAGGTGAAACTGGATTTTTCATTCCCGAAGTCCCCATGAACTCTAGTGACCTCGGAGGAAAAAATGGAGGAGATTCAGAGGAAATTTACTATCTACTCAGTTTACCAGAATATTAGTGGTTTAATCGGAGAAACCAGAATTTCAGAAAAAATGTAGTTGTGTTCTCAGGTGTATTATGAATTACCATGACAATTTAGTCCACAAAATTTAGAAAATTTTCATTGATATGGGAGTTCATTAATAATTACTTACCAAGGGTAGAGTGTCAATCAAGCAGTTCTTAATTTTCTCTCAATCATGAAGTTGTAGCCCACCTTCTCTGGATGTAACGGTCATCTATCGTTTGATTTCTGGGAAAAAATGTCGCATATCAATGAGAAGGTTTTGTTTGTCCAAGGTTCAGCATCAGACCTACCAGCAGTTACTTGGGAGCAAAATCTGACACTTTTGCCCTCAATATTTTTTTATCATGTTTTCATGTTGTACTGGTAGGGATGCATGTGTTGTGCAGTATTTTTTAGCATAGGTCATAACTGACTCCTTTAGAAGCAATGATATGAAATAAAACTAATTTCTACCAAATTTTAAGTGTAATTTTTCTACTTGCCTTCATTGGATAAGGGAATAATGTAGTATCTTTGTGAAGCGTCTCTAAGGATTGAAAATTGTGTGTTTTATTTAATTTTAAATATATAGTAGTTACGTTGGTCAAGTTTATGGGTAATCATAGATTGTGTTTGTTGGGTAACTTAGTTGAAGAACTTAATGAAAATATACAATGCCGGTATAGGATCACTTCTCAAACTCATTATGCCTAGGTGCAGATGTCTGGTTCAATATTTGTAATGAAAGAGTTTGATTTCTAGCATTAGGAGAACTTTTTTCGTTTTGACAGGATTTTTTCTGGTTAACCGTGACACGCATGGATACATTCAAGCCTGCCTTGTTACTTTTGTTCCTAGCACTCGTAGGAGTGTTGTTGGAATGCAGATTGAGAGTGTATTGGTATCACAGTGTTCTTTTTATTGGTTTTGGGCCGGTTTATTCTAGTTGTTGAAATTTTTATATCACGATTTCATAACTTATTAATACACACAAAATGGCAATTAACTTCCCATTTAGGTATAACATTACAAAATTTTTTTTTAATTTCTTTGGCTAATGATTGAAAGACATCCACTAGTATGTGAAAATAATTTTTTATATGTCTGATAGGTGTGTTTGAAGCATGTAAACGGTCATTGCTCAAAACCTGCTGGCATGATAAGTATGATTAAGTGATATTCTCTTGGTGGTCGATTTTTATGCTGTTGCTTTATGCCACTGCATTAGCTCTGCCTGCTTCAATTGGACATGATCAATATTAATACATGGGCATGTGTAGCAAATAATGGAAATTAAGTGGCGGCATGAAGTTGGCACATGCTAACAGCACACGATAAGGAATCAAGAAAACACACCACCATATGGTATAAAAGCCGGGCATTTGCATAGGTTATTCTACGTCTATGGAAAGAGGAATAACAACTGCATTAACATACCGAAGGTAAATGAGATGGGATAATTAGGTCACCTAGTTATTAGCCTCAGAAATCAAGTATTCAGGAGGGACCTTCACTAACGGTAGTATTTCCAGCACACAGTATAGAAGCCGGGCATTTGCACTTACTTTCTGCATGTAATCCTACAGTGGAGAAGTATTTCTACTGGCATGTCAATTTATAATAGACTGATACCTCGTTTACTAGAAATCGTGTCAAAAATAACTTATTTCCAGCTGAACCCTGACTTCCAGGTAGTATTTCCATCACACGGTATAGAAGTCAGGCATTTGCATTATATTTCATCATGTATGTTTGTGGAATGACACTATATTTACTGTAATCCAAAATTTCAATACCCTAGAATACCTAGTTCACTAGTAATTTTGCCTCAAAGTAAGATAGATTCAGGTATCGCCAGCAAAGCGACCTCAATGAAGTATTTCCATCACACGGTATGGAAGCCACGCATTTGCACTATGATTCTCTACGTCACTGTGAAGCATAAACGTAGTACTATAAGCGCACCAAATTTCAATGGGCCATGATACCTAGTTCACCTAGATTTTAGCCTCAGAATGAGAAATGTCCGGCCGGAACCCAACTGGGCCGTAATATTTCCAACACACGGTAGAGGAGCCGGGCATTTGCACTTTCTTTCTTCATGTCATCAACAGAGAAGAAGTATTTCTAGTGGAATGTTGATTTATTATAGACTGTGATTCCTAGTTTACTAGAAATCAACTGTCAAAAATTATTTATTTCCAGCAGAACCCCGACTTCCAGGTGGTATTTCTGTCACACAGTGTAGAAGTTGGGCATTTGTACTATATTTCTTCATAAATGTATGTGGAATGATACTATATCTACTGTAATCCAAAATTTCAATACCCTATGATACCTAGTTCACTAGTAATTTTGCCTCAAAGTCAGATATTGTACCGTGGAATCAGGTTTCCCTGGCATAGCGACCTCAATGAAGTATTTCCATCACAAGGTATGGAAGCAGTGCATTTGCACTATGTTTCTCTACGTCAATGTATAGCATAAAGGTAGTATTACAAGCACACCAAATTTTAATGGGCATAGATACCTAATTCACCAAGATTTTAGCCTCAGAATGAGAAATTTCCGGCCGGATCCCGACTGAACCGTAGTAGTTCCTACACACGGTAAAGAAGCCGGGCATTTGCACTTACTTTCTTCATGTCATCCTACAGTGAAGAAGTTTTTCTACTGGCATGTTGATTTATAATAGACAATGATTCCTAGTTACTAGTTTTTCCTAGTTTACTAGAAATCAACTGTCAAAAATTATTTATTTCCAGCAGAACCCCAACTTCCAGGTGGTATTTCTGTCACACAGTGTAGAAGTTGGGCATTTGTACTATATTTCTTCATAAATGTATGTGGAATGATACTATATCTACTGTAATCCAAAATCTCAATATCCTAGTATACATAGTTCACTAGTAATTTTGCCTCAAAGTCAGATGTTGCACCGCGGAATCAAGTTTTGCCGGCATACCGACCTCAATGAAGTATTTCCATCACATGGTATGGAAGCAGCGCATTTGCTCTGTGTTTCTCTATGTCAATGTATAGCATAAAGGTAGTACTACAAGCATACTGAATTTTAATGGGCATAGATACCTAGTTCACCAAGATTTTAACCTCAGAATGAGAAATGTCCGGCCGGAACCCAACCGAACACACATGTGTTGGAAATACTACCTGGAAGTCGGGGTTCCGATGGAAATAAATAATTTTTGACAACTGATTTCTAGTAGACTAAGTATCATAGTCTATTATAAATTGACATGCCAGTAGAAATACTTCTTTGATGTAGGATGACATGAATAAAGTAAGTGCAAATTCTCTGCTACTTTAATGTGTGTTGGAAATACTGAGCTTCAGTCGGGATCTGGTCGTAAATTTCAGATTCTGAGGCTAAAATGTAGGTGAACTAGGTATCATGACCAATTGAAATTGTGTTCTTATAGTACTACCTTCATGCTATACATTGACGTTGAGAAATATATTGCAAATGCCCGGCTTCCATACTGTGTGATGGATATACTTCATTGAGGTCGCAATGCGGGCGAAACCTGATTCCATGGTGCAATGTCGCATTTTGAGGCAAAATTACTGGTGAACTAGGTATCCTAGGGTATTAACATTTTGGGTTACAGTAGATATAGTGTCAACACACATTCTGCCATAAAGAAATATAGTGCAAATGCCAGACTTATAGATCGTGTGATGGAAATACTACCTGGAACAGCACCACATTGCGGCTGAATTACTATAGATCTCGGTATCATGATCTGTTGCCATTTGCTATGGTAGTACTTCTATTTATTATTAATATTTTTTTTAAAGAAAGTCTGTGCAAATGACCGATTCTTTCCTGAGTGATGGATTTTCCCTTCAATGTCTTCTCTTCACTTTCTGTGATTTACTTTTAATCATATATATTTCAATATATTTTTATGATAGTTATACTTTTCTCAATCCCTCTTTCATCGATTTTCAATACATAATATTTTTCTTAACAAATTTTTAGCATTTTCTCTCTCTCTACCCTTTGCCTCTACTCTCCCTATTAATTGGCACGCAGTCGCCATGTTCTCCCGATTCCTTACCATGTGCTGTTACCATGTGCCAACTTCCTTGGCGTAAATTAAGTTACTTGCACTTAAGAGCCTGAACAGCCTGAATATAGGCTGTAAATTATTAGATGAAAGCATGGCAATGTGCTCTCTCTGTAATTTCTACAGCAAATCAGTTCTTGCTCTTCTAGAATTTCAGCCACGTTGTGTTTTCTGATGTTTCTCCTAACCTGGAGGCATCTAAAGGTGGAATATGTGTTCGCTGCATTTTTGGCTGGGTTCTATGATAGAGTTGGTGACATCTGATTGGCTGCCTGTTTTGACACCTGAAACACTGTGACTGTGCCATTTTTTCCTTTTGCTCCCTCCAATGTGCATTAGAACTCTCCTCCAGCTCATTGACAACTAGTAAATTGTACCTGTGGAATATCCTAAATGGGCCAGACCTGGAAGATTATCTCATGCAGGGTGAAGGAACACCAAAAGGGGACAAAGAAAGATAGTTCCACCTCTCGGAAGTCACAGATCGTACTTCGTTTGGGCTTGGCCACTCCTTTTGCTTACAAGAAACTGAAGTCTTGAGTGGGGCAAACAGATACTTCTCCCAATTAATCTGGAAAGCTATCAAAATAATAAAATGTCGTAATTGTATCAGCTGAGAATATGGCTACAACCTTGGGACATGCAAACTGGAGTGAACTCAGTGAAAAACTGCATATAATTGTCTATCAAATGTGACCAAATGAGTATAACCTGGCCAAAAAGCAGTGCACTCATCTTCGACCCGAAGGCATCTTCAGGATAGGAGGAGAGATGTTTTCAGGATCATGCTGAATCTCAGGAGAAGGAATGGAGCATCATGAGGAATTCAAGTTGCAATGTGTGCAACTAACTTGTATAGTTTGTATGTACAGATATTTTAATATTGCAATCATTGCAGAGTGCATTAAACTTATTTCTGGCTGCTCAAGGACTTCATCTAACTAAGTTCTTAATTAAAATCTGTTAAATCAACTTATGTTAAAGATTTTTCATTTCCCAAAGTGTGTACATGGTTGTTTTTGTTTGTTTTTTTGTTTGTTGTTTTTGTTTGTTTGACCTTGTTCTATTCTGATAGTGTACATTGATTAGTAGTTCTGTGGTTTCCATTTTCTGCATTGACTTGGGATATATCAACTGGTGATTCAGGGATAATACCACATTAAATGTTTTTTAAACACAAACGCCAGCCTCGGTGGTGGCGGGGTAAAGTCCTCGCCTGCCAAACCGAAGGTCTCGGGTTCGAGTCCCGCCTGGGTAGGATATTTACACCTCCCTGGGCATGGTTGTGTGTGTTTGTCCATAAAATAAATATCTAGTAATTGGCTTTGGCTGTTAGATATGAAGAAATTATTATTATTATGATAAATTCAACTGTTTAGCCAATCTATTTTGATGTTACAATAATTTCAATAAGTAAAATGCCGACATCAGCATATGTATTAATTATGTCAACATATGTGATGGAATGCATATTTATGTGATAACATACAATTTTTGGAATGGTGGATACTTCTTTACAAGCTCTGTTACTGAAATAGCACTAATTGAACCTATTTCATTGGTAGTATTTGCTTTAATGTTATAGTATTTTAGATTTTCTTGGCCAAAGTTGTAGAGGTGGGAAGTAGTGATCTGAAATGCCCTGTAAGGAACTTAAGTTAGTGGAGTTGGTATTGAATGACCCTAAATTAATGGAGCATTGATTCTGGGTTTTAGTGGAATTAGTGTGTGATTGTGCTTCCTAAAACATCCTATTTGGAAGTTGATGATTAGAGTTTTCCATTATTTGGATGGATTTGGATATTAACTTAATTAATAGCTCAGGTGGATAGGAATGTACTAGAAAATAAATGGCATTAGAACAGTTCTATTTCCCATTGATCCTCTAGTCTGTAAGCCCACGAAGCTGAAAAAATCATTAATATTAATTAAGGTGGATAGGAATGTACTAGAAAATAAATGGCATTAGAACAGTTCTATTTCCCATTGATCCTCTAGTCTGTAAGCCCACGAAGCTGAAAAAATCATTAATATTAATTATGCTTTTCTCTTCCTTTCATACACTTAGGTGGACCCAAAGTTCTTAAGAAACTTGAAGTTTTCTAAGAAGCACAACTTGAAACCTGCTCAGCAACTGAAGGTTTTCGAAAAGAGGAAGCAGGCCAGAGAAGCCAAGGCGAAGTAATGTTAAGCTCTTGACTATTTTAAACCTAATAAAAATGTAACAAAAATATCAAACTTTTTATTCCTCATCATCAATGTCCTAACAATACGTTCAGAAAATTTAAGGTCTTTGTGCTTATGGGTTAAATAGTGTAGAAAGACTTCATGTGTCGATGATATTTTTGCAACAAGGATGGTGGAAGTGTTTTGCAAGATTATAACCATTCTCAGAATTTACATGTCTCACTTAAGGCTGCTGTACTCGGTACATTTTATTTTACAAACAAATGTACCATAGAATGTACAAGAAAATGAATGGAATTAGAACAGTTCTATTTCCCATTCAGACAATCATACATTTTGCTTCTTTATTCAGTACACTTTTCCTCATGCTAGAGTTCATCCATTTGTTTTTACAAAAAATGAACTGTGTAAAGTGGCCTAAGATATGCATTGACTGTTTTCTTAGAAAATGCATATTTTGCATTACTAAGTACATATAGTTAATGCTTGAATGGAATGTTGTTTCCATCCAAGACTCCTTTCACCATTTGCAGTCAGTAAGAGTGAGCTTTGGTTGCAGTGAACAGTGATCACATGGGCTTGAAACTAGATCATCTGAATTTTGTTGGCATTATACCATGGATAGAGATGGGCAAAATACCATTATTTTAGTACTTAAATAAAACTTTGTATACTCCACTATAGGTTTAATAACACGACCTGGGTTTCGCCACTTCGTGTCATCTTCAGGTCTGAACCTGAACTTCTTGTCAACCTGAAGATGACACAAAGTGTCGAAACCCGGGTCGTGTTATTAAACCTATAGTGGAGTATACAAAGTTTTATTTAACTTACTATGAATTACTTCCACAAAGTCAAGCCTGGAACCATTTCCTTTGTGACCATTATTTTAATTTGATGTAAACTGCCGTGGACTATTGTGGTTAATTCACAGTTTTAATTTCAGATCCAGAAGTAAAAATTGATCAAGTATTCCACAAATTAGTTCATCTTTATTTATAATGAAGCCTGAGTGAAATATATAGACTGCTTAAAAGAATGTTTGGAATCAATAAGACAAAATATGTGAAATTTGGGTGAATATTACTGTAAAGTTTTAGGGGCTTCATTAAGTAAATAAAAAATACCATGATAATTTTCCAAAATTACTAGAGTAATTTTTATGATAGATATGAGTAGGGTTGCTAAAGACCTGCAATACCTGGAAAAGTCAAGGGAGATGAAAAGTAGTCTGGACATGCGGTTTTCCAAATCAAAACAAATTCTTCTCAATATTAAGGAAGAGTAACATTTTAGGCACAGGACTCGGGAGTTTTAGTACCTTACTTGAATTAGGCAGTGGAGCTCTTATTTGGTGTTAAAAAATAAGTTGTCTAAAGGATGAAGAGAACAAGAAAGGTAAATAGAACATTTCAAGTTCATGCAAGGTTATTTCATTGCCTTCTTTTTGTGGCCTATGTAACACTTAGGGCAGGCAAGTGACTGGTAATGTCATACTTGGACCTATATGCAATCATGAAGAACCCTCATTTTCTCCCTGAACATTAGAGGCCGAGCTCCATTTCTTGGGAAACTATGCCATTATAGAACATGCATTGATGTGTTGTGATCTTTTTGTGCCTTAATTGGTGTACACACTAAAGAAGGGATATTTTGGCCAAGGAAAGATCTGGAATTTTATTATCCCCAGTCAGTAGTTACCATGCATTGCCCATTAGCCTTCAGGTTACAGTTGGAATAAATTGTGAAAAAAAGGAAAGCTGCTAACTCAAACTTGTTGAAGTGGTAAGAGTGCATTGATGCTAATGTAATGGATTGTTAACTAACATTTACATTTGTGCCGATCTTAGATGTCTTCTGGGTAATACTGTTCATGCTCCAGTGTAAGTTGAGAAATTTCTATTTTTGGTCAATAAAGACCCACCTTCAACATATTTTTGTCTCTATACTCACTCGAGTTAAGGTGATTTTTTCAGGGTTAGTATTTCAAAGCATCAGTTTCATAAAATTTGTCTAGATCAGCGATTAGCCACTGAGTATTCACTGAAAAGTGAGTTAAAATTACATTCTAAGTTGCACATATGGACCTGCCCCTGACAAGTACACTTGGTTCATCCAACTAATTCAAATGTTGAAGTTCTTACATGGTGGAAGGTCGACATTTATACACCAGTTATAAAATTAACGTTGTTACTATCATAGTTGATTGAAGAATGTAATCCCCTCGAAAAAAGCTTACCACCTTAGATCCAAAAATGTGCAAGTCCGGAGTTGACAGATGTGACAACACTGTGCCACACTCCCTTGTGCAGGAAAGCAATAAATTCATGGGACAGAAAAGGAACCGCCTTTGTAATGAGACAAGATGTAACACCTGTGGATTAAAAATTTTGACCTGCGAAAGGATTATTTCTGGATGGGTCAGATCTCTTGTGTTGGTCCGATCCGATCTGTAAGGGTAGGAAACAATGGGGATAAGAGAGGTCATTTGGGGAACAAAGAGGCTTTCTACCTAACTCGGCAGTTATGCCGTCATCAGTTACACTGATTATTTTCTGAGAAGATGTATTTTTGAGCCAGTACATGTAAATCAGAGGGGAAATGGTGTGGGTAAATAGGTGGGAAATAAGGGGGGTTTAGAGTGGACTCTTTGGAGGAAGATGGGGTTGACTTCATATTACATCATTATGGGTTGGTTGGGCTCTACTTAAAAACACCATTCATAGATTAGGTGAGCCTTACCTTAGGAAACCTCTCCTTATGAGATAGGTTTGATTTGTTGCCCTTCAATCTCTCCTTATCTTTCATTGAATTCTCACATTTTAGGTTCAGGTCCTCAATAAGGTTCATATTACACTCAAGTTGTGGCAATCCACTGCCTTGCTTTTTGCTATGCTTATGCATAATATAAAAGAGCTGCTTGCAGCCATGCCCTTCATGTTATTATAAACCCTTTTGTGCCTAGTGCCGACATGAGTTTTCCCATGGAAACGAACGAATGTCGGCTATGGCCGACGGAGAAAAACCAATGCAAAAGACCCATGTTGGGTATAGCTGACGCGAGGGAAGGGAAGTAACATATACAGGAGCAATAATCCTAGCTATGCAGTAAACCCTTGCGACCCAGCTTAGGTACAGTCCAGACCCTTTCCTCGGCAAGTGAGCTTAACCCTTTGCATCATTAGTTGCATCCTTGCTGCATGAATCCGCATTTCATTTATTGTATCTGCAATGGTTTTTCGAGGCAATTTTTTTTAACTCTACTAAATTTTTCATTTATGAATTGAATTATTTATTTTTTGTTGAGTCTTAGCAAATTTCAAACTAAATTCTAGCATTGATAGTAATGGAGTTTTTGAGTAGAACTCTCAATAGTTTGAGCTCTAAATAGAACTCTAAATTTGTTAATGTTAATGCTAGAGTTTCGTTTAAAATTGTAAAATGCTCAGAATAAAATTAGATATTCATTTAAAGCTACAAGTTTTTGAAGTATACAGCAAAGAATTATTTCAAAAAAACTTTAATGCAACAAATTTACTGTGGCCTCCTGCTGAGAGAGGGGCTGCTAAGGGTTGGGGGGTCGAGCCAAGTATTTGGTGGAAGGGCATGGTGTTCTGCTGAGTGGGGTTCCAAATTGGGCAAAAGGCATGCCTGAGCAATTCGTCCCCACAAGAGAGCTCTGTAGAGAGGAGTACAGAACATTCTCAAGCTACTCATAGCAGGGAAACCTTTTCCCTTCGTGAGACTTTGGCGCTAAAGGGTTACAAAAGTGAACAGGGATATTATTTAAAGTTAAGAGTGATATTTCTTATTTATTTGCAATTTTATTGAGAACGAAAACCCAGAAATATTTTAATTAAATAATTGGAAGGTGATAAATTCGTATGAAACTTAAAATATTCCCTTAGATTTAAAAATTTCTTCACAAAATGGGCCTAAAATATAGTGCATGCAGCAATTCATCTCTGGTAGGTATATGACAAATTGTGTATCTAGAGTCACATGGTATACAGTAAAAACAGAAAGAGTGGTGGTGCATGGCTATAGTCAAGCTTTTCATTTGCAACTACATATTGACATTTACCCCATTTAAGGGGCCAAGACACCACTAGTTTCACGGGTCCTATCTTGCCTTGAATATTTGTGAATATCCTTCTGTTTTGCCTTATATTCCCATTTCTATTGGCTCCTGTGTGGCAGGCAGATTTTTGTTGAAATCTATTAGGAGGGCAGAAAATATCTCTACTTCTGATCTAACTTCGTTTCTCTATCCTCTTTAGCAGATGTTGGGATATGTCATTCACAAAATCACTCTTCAAAGTTGACACTACTTCATGGCTACGTTTTACACCCCCAGCAAACCTGATGTCTCCTGTCACTACTGTCAGTGCAAAAATCATGCAGACTTGAGTTTGGACACTGATTAAATATGACCCATGGTACCTATATGCATGCAAGTTACACCAAATTCTAGCTTGTTTTATTTTGCTTTTAACCATGGTTTCTGATTATATTTACAATACACACAAATTTTTATTGTGGTGAGAACAAAAAAAGTGCCAGTATTTTGGTGTATGCGAACGGAATGCTCTGCAACCCGCAAGTGGCAACAGCACTTAAATCTTTCACCACCCATCTCACGAAGGCGGGCGCCTCACCGCAAGCTTGAGCCCACTAAAATGCTCAGTTGTTTATTAACTCGTTAAAAATCGATATTTTAATGTGGGTTTACTATGGTAATTGTTATTAAACTTCAAAAGAAGACCAAGATCTTTCACCTACTACTTTTCATAACCAAGAAAAAGTTTTTTTTCATAAACTTGATAATAACTTTTCTATGACAACTTAGAAAGAATTGAACGTTTAAAGACAAATTTATATGTTTTTTGTACACAGTAATACAGGTTCTTTACCATTAATTTTCATGTTTCTTCATTATTAAATGTCAAAGAGAGCGTACCATTCGAAAACATCAAAAAACCAGCACTTATTTGTTCTCACTGCAATAAAAAAATCGACTGACGAAAATAATCGGCAACCACAGTTTAAGTAAAACAAGCTAAAATTTGGTGTTACTCGCATTCGTATAGGTACCATGGTTCATTTTTAACCAGTGTCCAAACTCGAGTCTACATGATTTTTGCACCGACAGTAGTCTTAAAATTTTCCTCCAGCACTACCAACTGTCCGACTGTCGGCACTCAGTGTGTAAGATGGTGATAACACAGCTGCTTTGTCATGGTCGTGGATATTCTTGTTGGAGGGTGCATTAGACATATATGCAGCCAATTTTGTTGCTGTTAAAGATATTATTATAAATGTATTGAAAGTTTCTTTTTGACTTTTGTCACTCTCATGCATTTGTCTTAAATATTCATCTCTGTACCCCATATTTTTCCAACCTGAAACAAGGATATTAAGCTATTTTTTCACCCCAGCTCACCTTTGGGTAAACAAGTGGCTCTAAGTTTGGGCTATTTCACTATATTTGTCAGCAAATAAGTTGGTTAATCATTCATTTCTTGTGCTTGAAAGTGGGTGCGATATTTTAGAGTTATCGATGATGGAGGAGAAATGACAATATCTGCTGCCAATTCCCACAAATTTTTGAAAATGTAGCATTCACTTTACTTACACCCATTTTCCCCGAAACTCAGCTTTCACAATCACATTTCTCTGAATGTCTACTTTAATACGAATGTATATCAATCTAGAGGACCCTCTTTTGACTATCACCTTAATTGTGATTGAGGATCAGGCCCACACCTTGACAACAATCTTCAACTCTTCTCCACTATACATACTAACCCACCATCGTCAGGTGTAACAATGTTTGTTTTTTTCAAGGCCATGTCTTGATGGGACAATCTTATACAGCATCCGCCACCCATTCTGGATTCAGCTATCAGTGGCTCTTCTTTGCAGTGATTTTATGTGGAGTATTCAAGGTTTACCCACCTTTGAGATACTCATACAGTGTTCAGCTTTCTGTGCTTACAGATATGGCACTCTACTGGTCAGTTCCACCACATTTTCACTGGAGTGCCATGGGAGAAACCAAAGCCTAGTCATAGCCTAGGCTTGCTTTCACTCTCCTACTCTAGCTAGGACCCCATTTTAAATGGCTACTGTGAGAGCCAGAATACCATTGCTTGTCACCCACCTCTAGGTGATATATGGAGTGTGCTCACTCACTGGGATGCCCTTGGAACAAGAGGAAGATGGTGAAAGTCATAGAAGAGATTTTAGAGGAGAAATATTAGGAGTCTTAAGAATAGGAGAATGTACACTTAGCAATACATGAATGCAAAGAAAGCAAAAGTGGCTGGAATATGGCATTATGGAGGAAATCATTAAAGGAAGTCAGTTTTCTGGGGCTAACAAAAACTTAGTTCTTTGACTTTCCCACTCCAAAAGGGATTATTGTGATGGGTATGCATGCAAAGGTAGTTGCAATTGTTGCTAGTCCTCTCAGAAGTCTTAAATTTCTATTGTTATCAAGAAACAATCTTAGAGAATTATTTTTTGAAAACAAATCTTGAAAGGGACCCATAGTTTTTCTGCAACAGAGAGAGCATTGGAAGAAAAAGCTTATGGTGATCTTGAAGGTTGTTAGGTTTCCCAACTGGTCAAACTCTCAATCTCTGCCTGTTTCCATGGGCAACTAGTGCATTGAGGTGTTAGCAGAGATGAGTATGAATTGGTGGGAAACCCAAACAACCGTCAATATCAGAGACAGTATGATTGAGGAGCATTAACAAATGTCCTGCTAAGTTTCACGTTCCTGAACTTAAATTATTAGCAGTTTCATTGGAAATGATTCAGTATATACATCCATGAACAAATGGCCCAAAAAAATTAATCTTCACTCGTCCTGGTGAAATATTTATCATGAAATGGACTTTCAAAGAGGGATAGACGTAGAACTTAAAGCCTTTGGCGATTCATCAGTTGCTAACCATATACATTGTGAATGACAAGAGCTCCAAGACAACTGAAATTATCACTAGATTTATTTAATTTAATTAATAAAATATAAAAACGTGATGATACATCAAACAAGAGAGGTCTCTTCGTGATGTCTTGCATTCACTGGTGATGATAATAAAGCTTAAATCGTACAAGGCAACCACATACAACCGACGTTCTCTTCCAATCAAACCATAATACAATCAACTATATTCTTAAATTCATGTAAAATCTTTCACGGACTATAAAAGCACATAATACAAAATATACAGGTACAAAATAGAGGTTTTCATTTAGATGGATTGCTTAGGAAAGCATCAATGCGAGGAACACCAGTACAGGTGTATGGAGCGGCAGGTTTCCTCAATTTTGGTTTAGCACCTAGGCTCATTCGTTTAGGATTGGGGAAGACATCTTCCTTCCTCTGACCACCCATGCCATCATAATATACTTCTTCCCTGGGATTTTTTTGCAGAAATTCTTCAGGCCTGCGACATAACCTTGGCTTCTGAAATATATTATAACCAGGCTTGGCCTGAAGGGTACCCATTGCCTTATTCTCCACCTTTGATTGGCTACCTGATGCAGAGGACTTGGCTAATGGTTTTGTATCCTTTGATGGATCTGAAAGTTTTGGAAAACTTGATGGTTGAACATTTCTTTTCTTAGGAAGGCATATTTCTGGAGTAAGACATGTCTCTTCAATTCGACTTCTTTTCTGTAACTCACTCTCAGTAGGAAGGTACAACTTGTTTGGAGATCTGGCGACTTTTTTCAGTGTAGACAGTAATTCCTCTGGGGCTGGTGATTCAGCAAGCAGCCGAAGCATCTCTGTGGCCATGCTCTCCCTTGCAGGGCTACCAACTGTTAACTTAGAGAGAAGGCTCAAAGCTGAATTGGATTTATCAATGTTTTGCATACTTTGAATCATACCCTCTTGTTGCTGGATCTTCTTTTCAAGTCTTCGCTTTTCCTCCTTGACACTAAAAAGTTCCTCTACAAGATTTGCTCGAGTTTTGTCATTAGCTTTTAATGCATCTTTTAAACTATCTCTCTCCGCATATGCCTTTGACAGGTTTTGGCTGTGTTCTGCCATTCTTGCCTGCGTCATTTTCCTTTTCTTTTCCATTTCTTGCAGTTCTCTGTAAAGAAAATTGACACTTTACAGTGAAGACATTTGACTAGTTACAGCCTGCATGAGTGAAACTGATGTTACCGTTTCAATACTGAACAGTATGTGGCCAATGAGCGGGACTCAGAAGAGCTGCCAGCTATATTATTCAGAAGTTCATCCACTTCTGCTGCAGACCCAACCCTAATAGTCTCCAGCCTGGAGAGATAATAAACATATTCAACATTTTCGTAAATATTACAAGCAGTATAACAATTACAGCACTACAAATGCAGATTAAAAGTTCTTCTGGTTATTGCTAACAATTTGATGTAATTAACCCTTCATCTAACTTTTAAACTTGAAACCAGCAGATCAGCAACATCAGACCATGACTCAATATATATATATTGTTAAGTGTTCAGCACCCAATGGAGAAGCAGCTGGCATTGACATGGTTGGCTGATTACCCACTAAAGAGAATTTTACTCACTTCGTGAACTTGCCAGTCCGACCTCCTCATCCCCATTTTCTAGGAAGTTAACACCTAAATCTGGTGGTATGGGATTTAGCAAAAGTTTTCATTTAGAAAAACTTAATTAACATGACCTGCAGAGTTTCACAAGAAAATGATTTCATGCGCGATGTACATCGAAGTTTCATGTAGATAATCCCAAATGGTTCAAGAGCCAATAGGGTATGTAAAAAAAGTCACGTTCGTCAATTTTATATTTCCTATGTGAATGGACTTAAAGAGGCACGCTGAGAAAAAAATGGTAAGATGTCTTCCTTCAAGTGAAATTTATGCTTAAAGAGCAACTTTTACTGGTAAAGCGAAATTTTTGGCATCAATTGGAAGCTTTTCTAGTTTCTTCTCAGCTGAAAGGCACTCATTAAAAACATCTAATTCATCTTCAGCAAAACAAGTTTTTTAAATACTTTGTTATGTTCAAACTTAAAATGTTATTAGGATTATCATCAAGCACTACAATCACTGTAAGCACTCAGCACATTCTGGATATGGCTTAAAGCTAATTCTTCAGGTTCAGAATACTTTCAGACCTTAAAGTGGAAAAAATTAAAATTTGATTAACTCAATCTGTATAATTGAACGCTTGGGCTATAGGAGCCCAAGATTTTTTGCTGCCTCTGGACATGGAAGAAAAAGGTATTTTCTCCTCTTGCCTCAGGGTATGAAGACAGAATTAGATAGGCAATAGTAGAAAGTAATTATTTAAACACAACTTAAAGAGTGTTCTCTCCACCAAGATGACCAATGCATTTTCTGGATCATTGTGACACCAAACAGTAAATAAATATAATACTTTAATCATATTGCTTGAAGTTAATTTAGCAGCATCAAATCCATACCCAAACCAAATATTTCTCTGAGTACTGAAAACTGAGTAAAGGAAGGGTAAGTTAAGTTTATTCCAGGAATCTGATTTGTGCATATTTTATTTATTGGCACTTATGAGTCAATGATTAAATGGTTATCTCTTAAACAACCAATTCCTGGTGCTTTTGGACATTCTCCTCACCAGTAGTGTGAGTCTTTACTCATTTGCTCCCATATTTCAGTTTTATTACAGTCAAAGCATACACTAGGTTTTTTCTTTGCCCACACTATCGGGAATTTTTTCAATAAAATTTCTACAGTTTATTCTTTCAGGAGCATTTACTCCAACCTGGACATTTTTCTACAGTAGAGCATTTCCTGTTTCTAAAACATTATTTCTTTTTGGAAGTATATCCACTACAGCCCGAACAAATTTGCCATAAGATCATCCCATTTGGTTTTTAATTGGTGCAAATAAAATTTGTATAATGTAGTGATGCTGAGCAGGTGAAAACAGCGCTATTGTACCATTTAACTGATTTTCTCATGCACTTGACTGGTCCAAGCACCAGAATAATTTTCTTCATCCCCATCCATCTCTTACTACTCTCTGAGACTTACGCATTGGAAAAATCTGTCCTCGTCAAAATGAGGACAGATCTATATTTCTTTAATGCTTGTATTTTAATACATCTACGATTAAATGCACCACTTCCGTAGAAAGGTTATTGCTTAAAACTGCATGAGAAAAAAGAACTGCAGGGCAAAACAACTTCAGTACACAAAAAAATTGGGAGAAGGCTGAAACATATTTGCTTACAAAATGCATACTTTACCCGAGAAGTGTTTCAACCTTGGAATGAAGCACTTTATTTTCCTCTTGAAGTTCACCCATTTTCTTGTTTTCATTCTTTAAGTGATTTATCCTTTCCTTGAGGCATAAAACTGCTCCATTTAAGGAATCCACCCTATCCTCTTGCTTTTTTAGTTCAGTTCTGGAAAGTGCATTTAAAAAGTGAAGATGAAAACAGGAGTTTTACTGACATTAAATGTTGAATACAACTTAGATTAACAATTGCAAGTATAAAATATTTGACTTAGCAAAGAAGGTGATTTTTTACATGGCTACAGAGATTCACTCTCATGCTATAGCTGTTGAAAAGCTGAATAGATGAAAGATTGCACTCATATTCGAAAGCACATAGTCCATAAAAGTAAACAATGTGGGCAACAAATACTTCCAGAAAACCTGCACTGCAAAAAAGTAATGCTTTCCCTTGTACCAACCCCAGCATCTAGTGGCAAAGGCCAATACAGCTGAGTACTGCAAACCAAATTTACGCTGTGCTTGAAAGCAAAGTTGGACGACTGATAAGTTTAAATGGTCTACAAATGCATTAATAGGTTGTTTATTTGCTATTTAAGCATTCTGCTAAGTTTGACAAGTCCACCTCATGAGCAAATGATTCAATTGAATAAATAGTACCTACACTATGATATTAGGAAGTTATGCAACTACCAACAAGCAGAGAAAACAATTAATAAAAATTATTTTCATTAGTACTAAGATCAATACATGACTATACTTCTCAGTCAAGAATATCTTAAGAGAAAAATGGCAATGCAAACCAACAATTATTGTCTAACCCCAAAAAGTACTACACAGTCACATTTACAAAGATTTTCCCACGATAAACATGACACAATGGTCAGTCACTCTAGCATTCTGTGGAGACCCCACAAAGCACAGTTGAAATCATTACCATATGGATTCCAACCATTAACAGGTGAGGATGCCAATCCATTTCCAGCAAGAAAATGCACTACTGAGAAAGAAGGCTCCAGGAAGTTAAACATTAAATGATGCCAACCAAGGAAAGGTAAGCAAGCAATAAGAAAGTTTTAATTATCAAGCAATAATTTTATCTCAAGAGAAGTAATCACATCAACTTACGTAGTAGAAAGTAAACACTCATAATTTAGGAGGGCAGGTGGTAGGCAATCGATGTATTGTTGTATACCTCAATGACTACTAAGTATATTGAAGTACTAGCGTTTGACCATAATTACCGAAGAACAATGACTCACACATTCTTCACAAGGGCTGATTTATCACAATAACATTCAGAGCCCCCAATCCTCGACAGCATAACGTTGTTTCCGAAGATTTTGGTGAGGAAATAGTAGTCGAAGAAGAAAAAACCTACGATAATGCCGGCCTTCCGAAAAAAACTTCATTGAAGAGCCCACACACCCAGCTACGAGGGTTAGATTGAATAATGAAAGTGGCAAAGATCGGGATAGTAATCATATTTCGATGACAAAATAAAGCTTACACTTAATGCATGCACTCACCGCAAAGCTCTATTTTTGGTTTCCATATCGGCTTTCGCTTCATTGGCATTTTTGACTTCGACATCTTTCATTTTAAGTTTGAACTTGAGGTTATCAATTTTATTCTGTAGGGAACTCGGATCATCTGAACCATCGATGTTTGCTACGTTGAAGTAAACGCGATGTATATCTTTCTCGTAAACCTTTGCTCGACATTGAGGACATGTCTTCGATCTAGAATATGTGAAATACAATACAGACAAGGCATACCCTTCAAACTATTATCGACACACAGCTAATAATGCACTAAAGACGAAGACTTACCTTTCAAGCCACTGAATAACGCAGTTATAATGAAATAAGTGACCACAACAAGTGGCAAACGTATCGTCCGACCCAGTGATCAAATCACTACAAATCACGCATGTTATGTGCATTTTGCTGAAGAGTCAAACATTCCCCTTCCCATGAACGAGAAATACTAACTCGCCCAGGCTTCAGAAACGAGAGCCGAGGAGCACCTTCACGTTCGCGCCGATAAAAACAAAAGAAACGGTATTGTTTCTTCTGTTTTCTGGGTGAAAAAAGAAGGAGCAAATGCGCATGACGGTGTTGAAGTGGTGTTGAAGCTTGTAAATCAATAATAAGGGTTTGATATAGGAGCTGCGTTGTTTTTGCGTTTTAATCTACCTTACCATTTGTCAATTAGAACATCATAATCTTTTTGTGACGATTGAACATTCAGAGAGTGTTAATGATTGAAAACAGTTCTGCATAGGCGATAGATAACAATCTGAAGATTGTGTTTTGGCGTTGGTTTCGACGGATGGTATATCGGAGTTTAGTTGACACCTTTGTTTAACAAGTAACCAGTTATTTTACTGTATTAAATATAATGTATTGAAGACATATTGTGCACATCTGGGGATAACTACTTTATGTGTCATTTGCCGTTGTGATTGAAACAACATATCAATTGAAGTGACTTAGACTGCGGATTTGGCTCTAATATTTGCTGCTGATTCGATTGTGATCATCCTCCCGGAGGGAGTTTATAGCTGTTAATATGGCTGACGTAAGGGATATTCTGGAGTTGGAAAGGCCTCCAACTCCAGAACTAACGAAGGAGGCAATTATTGGGGTTTCGGATAAGAAAAAAATCAAACCTAAGAAAGCCCACGAACCCATGAAGCGACCTGAAGGAATGCACAGAGAACTCTTTGCCTTGCTCTACACCGATAACATGGATGTAGCACCAATATTTCCTACTGACACAGGTAGCATTTGGTTCCTTTAAATAATTGCTTAGTGGTGCTTTTCCCTTAGCCACTCTAGTTTTCCGAAACTCATCGTGATCATTGAAGAATGAATTAACACGAATTATTCTTTAAGTGCAGCATCTAAAGCCATCCATTCATACCTTTGTAAAATTATTTTGTTGCAGGACAAGGTTACAAGCAAATGAAAGCAAAATTGGGTATGAGGCGAGTTAGGCCTTGGAAATGGATGCCTTTTAATAACCCTGCCAGAAAAGATGGTGCTGTGTTTCATCATTGGAGGAGATTAGCTGATGAAGGAAAGGAATATCCATTCGCACAGTTTAACAAGGTAACATATTAACGTGTGCATGGAATGAAAGTTCTTGAACGACGTACCCAACTGGAACGTTTTCATTTACACTTCTCTCACTCCATTTGCACTCCACTGTCATCCAGGAATTGTGCACATTTCATGCTAGTTAATTGTTTGGTTTATATCACAGCTGATATTCTCATTCGTTCATTCCAGTTATTGGGAATTTTAATGTATTTCTTTTGTTTTGCAATTTGTGTTGGTTTACTTATTATAATAGTTTTGTCAAATACTATCTTCAGTACACTTTATACTCCGAATCACTCTCAAGTTTTCATTTTTTACTCGTTTAATAGCACACTATTTACAAGCTTTTAACACTAGTGTGGGAAATAAGAGTTATTGTTGGTCAATAACAGCTCGTTTTCTGTCTTTACTTGTCTTAAGATGATATCATTAGAGGTGATTCTTGACAGTGTTTTACTTCATGTTTCTTGTACTTATAGGTGATATTATGTGGTCAAAAGTTTTGACATGAGAAATAAAGATTGAAGTGCTCTTAAAATGAGGTTCATATAGGGTGTCAATTAATTAAAAAGGGCATTGAAATTTCAGCAGGTTGTAGGTCCAGATAACTACCACTGATGCACAGGTGTTATTAAAGGCAAAAAATAATACTGAGTAATGGAAATATGAAAAATATTAAGCAAGTATGACTAGATTCAAGCAGTTTGGAATAGTAAAACATTGGGATGTTTAAGGTAGCTCTCAGGAGACTTCGAATAAGGAGGATAATTGAAGAGATTAAACAAGAAAATTATAAACCTCAAATTTGCAACTGTAATCAATTTTTGCTCACAAAAATGGTTGGAATGTGCTTGACCTAGAATTTTAAGGATGGACCATTTTTGAAGAAAGTCATGGTATGCACTCCTTAACCCTTCAGTAGGCGCGTGGGCCACAGCGGTGGCTCACAGTGTTTCATTTGTGTGCTGTTTGTCGTAGGATGGCATAATAAACTTGTAAGCTTCAGTAGTTGCACATTATTATGTCCTCAAAAGTCTCACAAGGTCATTTGTAACAAATTGTTGCAGGGTTAGCATTAAATAGCGTGCGAAAGGAAGCCTGCGTGACTGGGTCACAAATGTGGCCCTCGCGACTAACTCTGTAACCTTTTTCTCTCGGCGTTATTAAATTATATATTATTTATATGGTATTTATACATTATAATATTATAATCATTTATATTAAAATTGTTAGGTATTTTATATAAATTTTATCATGATGAATGTTTGATGCTCAAAATATTTCAAGGATTTTTCATTGACTTTGGGTTTTGTTCCACTAATGGCTATAAATATGTTCCATAGTGAAAACAAACCTAAATAAATGATAGTTAATAGTCTACATTTATTGCTTGTAAAAATATTTTACAAAAAAAATTGAAAATTTTAGTCAATAAAAAAATGAATTTGGGTTACCGGTGTGGTCCATGGGCCTAATCGTGTAACAAAATTTTACGCGCCCTCTGAAGGGTTAATCCTCACCAATGGCACTGATACCGAGCAGGAGACATGCCAAAGGGGGAATTAAATTTTATGACCAAATGGTTGCCCTGTTCTTCCCTGTCAGCATCCTGATGAATTAGTGTGAATATCTGGTGAGATGATTAGTTTTCTAAAGAATATGCTCTACATAAGTAAAATGGATATGGTGGATTAGATGCTGTCACTTTAGCCTCAAGAAGGAACAGGGACTGGTATCAGTCAGCACTTAAAGGTACCAGTTATTCAGAAGTGGAACAAGAGGGCAGTGAAGCTAGAGCCCTGCAAAAGCGTCAATAAGCTCGCTTGCCTTAGCGAGTCGAGTGAGCCAGACAGATTTGACCTGAGCCTAGGCCAAGCTCGCTCGGCTAGCTCGATCCTCCTCTGCCAAATACTCGAAAAACTCGTTCTACGTCACAATTCATGGGCGAACCCCTCGAGTCTCGACTGAGCACGGTGGCTTCGGAACCCAGACGATGAATTACCACAACAACCCACGTGTCCTTCGTTTGAACTATTGGTTTGAGTGCAATGAAGAGTTACAACGCTACAAAATGGTCGCAAATCTTTACCGCACATTATTGCGCATTTTCTGCAATTTCGTCCCTGTCCTTTTGGGGCAGCCGCATCTCTGACTTACTTGTCTTGTTTTCCCTATACTTGTGTCGTAGTAGTGCTGATGTACTTGATGTTTACTTCAGCACAGCATTGCACACCATACACTGAGCAGCTACAACGTACTTATTACTATCGTTAGGATCACAAATTAAAGTAAATTTCGCCCAAGCAACACTTGTGCTGTTTTTTGGCCACAGGATGTACTGTCCTTCTTTTAACTTCATTATAATGTCTTCCATGGCGAATATCGTATACACTGGAACATTCACGGAGGTACTTCACTGACTGAAAGCGTCTATGCGTGTGGATTGAGACCTTCTTCCTCTATTCCTGTTATCCCTGCACTTGTGTGTTTATGCCTACCCTCATGCCAAGGAAACGGCGTCTCCCTACAGAGGTCGGGTTTTCGAGCTGACGGAAAAACCCGGGCATGGCAAAGCTCGACAAGCTTGAAACCGCATATTTTAATGGGGCAGTTCGTGCCATTTGACAGGCCTGTGTAAATCCATTTCTGAAGCCTTGCTTGTCCCACTACCGCTGCGTCCTCGGTAAGAAAACGATAGCAGTTAGAATTCAGGCTCGAGCTTGCAGTGCTCTAAGTGAAGCGTGGGTCAGTTATCAGTCATTGGGAAATTTAGGCGCATGGATAGGTACTGCAGTAATGTTGGTTGCATTGTTGCAGATTAGAGGAGGATGAGGTTCATGGATGACTAAAGAGAGATAGAACTACATAGGTATTACAGAGAAGGAAACGTAGGAAGACTTGGAGATCACAAGAGAATTTAAGGTAGTGTTAGTGAGATATCATTTCTCCTAGAAATTAATGAATTTTGTCCCATTTTAACGAAAAATATCTTACCCTTCCAAAGATAACCAGTATATCAGCCCCTTACTGCACTACTTTCCGAGACGTTTGGCAAGAAATGGCTGCCATTTTACATGTGAGTTGGTACATGTATGCACTCCAGCGAAATATTGTTATAAATAAATGAGGAGTTTCTACCACGTTGATCTCATATAAAATTAACTGAGTATACTTTGTATGTTTTTCTTCTATTTTAAAAAATAAATCATGTTGTTAAAATATAAAAAAACTTGTCCTTGGGAAGAGGTTTTGAACGTACCACATTCAAAAAATGAGTAAAGTCAAATATGTACATATTAGATGTATTTATTTTATTACTGAGAATTTCAGTTTATCAAAGTATATTATTGCACCATTAGTATTACAATATTTGGTTCATCCTTCTTACAGCTACTGAAATTAAAACATAAAAGTTGAATATGGTCTCCATTATAACTGGGGAAATATCTCGCTCAAACTACCTTAAGCTGCTGATAGAAGTATTGAGTATATGTAGAGATACCAACAAATCAGGAACTTAGTTTAATATGAGTCATCATCTGCGTTATTTACTCATATGCACATTTGGAATTTTAATTTTACTTACTTGCTTCACACCAAGCACTGAAAATGTTTTCAAAGCCAAAGAAATTTTTTTGGTACTGTGAAAATCAGTACAGTGAGTTACAAGCATATTAAAAATAATTTAGAAAAATCATTATCAATTCATTTTTACATGTTTGACTTGATCTGAGTGCCAGAGCTTAAAGCCTTTCTACATCTAAAGGAAATCAGCTCCGATTTTTTGGCCAGCATCCGAAAAGTCTGCTGGATAAATGAATGTCAATTTAAACTTTGGAAACTTTTCCTTTCTGATGAAGTCAAATTCGTTAAATTTTTAAGAAGTGGCATCTCGCTAATGGATTAGCACTTAACGTAGACTGGTGTTCGTCAGTATTGAGGAAGAAATAGTGCCTTATTTGTTGTTTTATATGAGCAAACTACCCTAAGGCATTGTTTACAAGTTTAGACTTGTAAATGAGAGTGGGCGAGTGAGTGGTGGATTGCAGGGCTACACATCACATGCTAAAGGATGAAGAAGTATTTCAGGAACTGAGAAATGCCACTGGCACTGTAGATGTTGCTAACAGAGATAAAGGAGAGAGGAAGTGTTCTCCTTAGAATGGCAGATGAGAGTGAAGGCTTTGACATTCTTCTGTGCAATGTCCTCTTTGGGCCCAATTTAAGATCTAACTTCATTTCTCTAATTCAGCAAGTGAATGGGATGAGAGCTAGAGTTTTTGAGGGAAAAGCATTCATTGCTGTTGACAGAGGTACCCTTAAGTGGAGATAGGCCAACCTTATAATTACCACAGTAATTTTCATAAATTACCATGGTATTTTCAGTTATTATCCACCACCCATGAAAATTTGGTCTGTAATGTTTGGTAACGTTCTCATACATTTCAGCCGTTTTTCACACTGATATATTCCAAATATATTCTTTTAAGCCAAGTCTAATATATATTTCATTCAGGGTTAATTATAAACAAAGGCATGTACTACTCATTTTTGGAATACTTTTACAGGTTTTACATCTAGAATATTCATGGGGCTATTGTTTGAACAAAAATTTCTCATGCCAAGTTGCATGTGGCCTGTTGTATTTGTTTTGACATTTTCTTACTTCTGATACATTAATGTATCGATAGTAATCATTTAAATGCCATCAAACCCTAGCTATTGCTATTTGCTTTCCTAATAAATCCTCAATTAGCCATTAAGTGCAGAAAATAAAAAATTACCAGAAAGTTATGGTATTTTTTTAAATTACCATCATTTACCATGGTAATTGATGGTAATTTAAGGCTCTACCCACTCTAGCTCTAGGCTCTATTCATAGCTGAGGAGGTAAATGGCTTGTATGTAAATGCACCCTAAAAACTATAGGTCACTAGGAGACCAATGAGTAGGTCGGTGAAAGGGAAAATGAAAAAGAGATACCCATGATATTACCTAGTTAAACGGTATGGAGAAAAGCAACTGGGACCAACTCAGTCCAAGACTCCTGCAGAGGCTTTGAATGGAGGGCCAAAAAGGAATGGAGACAGGCTATGGAAGAGAAATGACTAGCATGCGAAAGGGCCAAACATGGTGGTGTCAAGGGTGTGTTTTAGAAACCAGAAAATGCCAACATTGTTGGTTCATAATTAATTCATAATATGTATTTTACCTTTATTTTCCTAGAGATCAAAATACACACCAGAGAGTAAGTGTACAGGATATTAGGCATGTCCAAGAATTTAAACATAAAATAAAAACAGTTGTACAATGTGATACACTTCAAATATAATTTACAGAAAATAATTCAGTCAAACGACAGGTATGCTATAGAAGAAAAAGTATATCAAAGAGGTAAAACTAATACAATCCGGTAAATTAGTCATTAAGGAACTCCTTCACTGTGTTGTCCGACTTATTTTGAAAAATAAACATTCTTGAATTACTTTAAAATTTTACTATTGGCTAAGTTTGTTTGATCTCAATGGAAGGTTTGCTAACAAGATGGAGACCCATGATTGATGGCCCTGTTGCAGATTTTTTTAGTTCGTACGTAGGGTACATGAACATCATTATGCCATCTGGTGAAGTGATGTGAAGTACATTTGAGTGAGAAAGAAAAGATGAAAAATAATAAGCGATAACACTATATAAGACATGCCTTGTTGGAATAACATGAGCTTCAGTCAGTTGTGTTAAATAAAGTTTGATTGTTTTATTCTCATTTCTTGACAAGGAGAGGTGTTGGATATGAGGATTAATGTTGGTCACTGACCTCTTTTTTCTTCTTTTTTGCTTGTCTTATGGTGTTGTCATTTTTCCGATGCTTGAGAGGGTTTTTGTTTTATGTGTTTTAAAAAGAGACAACTTTGTATGACCAAAAATACAGACTTGAGAAATAAAGATTGAAGAAGTACTCCTGAAATTAATTGGATATTAAATTTCAATTGATTGTAAAGAATATGGAGGTTTAAACATTTTGTACTCTTTTTTCAACCCATAGTATTCCAAAATATGCTTTTCTCTTTCCTACCTCGTAGAATCTTCCAGCACATTTTTCACTACACTTTTCTCATGTTATACGTACATTTTATTTTCACCAGAGAACTTTAAAGTCATTTTGGAACCATCTGTGATTTTGTTTCTAAGCAGCTTATCATTGGCCCATGACAATAAAAAGAGAAAATCAATTCTGTCTGTCTTTCTATTGTCATGAACTGTGAGAATAATAATATTTTGAGCTTGAAAACATCCTGCACCATGTCATGGTATCATTTTGATTACGCATCTTGCTATGAGAAAACTATTCTTATATGTGGTAATTTGTACCTATTTTATTAGCACTTTTGCCTTGTGCTAAAAATGACAAAAGCATTGGATTGCCTTTCTTCCAGCAAGTTCCTGTTCCCTCTTATACTGATAGTGAATATCGATCTACGCTGGCCACTGGATTACCTGGAGTCAATGCTGGTGGTCAAGATGGCTGGAGTCGTGAGGAGACTGACCATTTGATGGATCTGTGCCGTCGTTTTGATCTACGATTCCCTATTATCCATGATCGCTGGGATCGCTCTCATTTCCCAGAAAGATCTGTGGAAGATTTGAAGGAAAGATATTATGAGATATGCTCCTTGTTAGCTGTTGTAAGTTACTTTTGGTAATATAATTTGTTATTTTATTAATTTTAAGTACATACCATTAAGTGGTTCTCTTGAATTTTCAGATGAGAGGACAAGAAACAAAGACATACGTGTTTGATGCTGATCATGAAAGAAGAAGGAAAGAACAACTGCGCAGATTATTTGAACGAACTCCAGATCAGGTATGTAGGATAGGCAGTTATTAGAGAGAGTATTTTTTCAATGACACTCTATTGGTGAATTGGTGAATCAGTGTTTGCTTCATCTTTGAATGGCTTACTTCTATTAATTTTGCATTGATATATTTAATGTCTGTCATTCATTATAAGAGCTTTCCTATGCCTATAACTTCATTTTTCAAAAACAAAATGAAATATTTTCATTCTATCGATTGAACTCATAATAAAAATGGTAGGTATGATGATCTTTGGTGGGCTCGTGAATATACTCCTCCTGGAAGTTATGAAGGTGGTGTTGCACATTTGCTTTGTGGTGTACTTATAACAAAACTTGATGTGAATTCTACCTATAAAATATCAGATGTATTTTTGAGGCAATGAAAGATCACCGAAATACCCACACTTTACAAGTACATGGACATTGAAATAATAAATTCCGAGATGAGATTTCAAATAATTTTTGTGACAGGCGACATAGAGTTTAGAGCCATGCGTCACATTTTCCACCTCCTCAACTGAATATGAATTCATTTGAAAATCTTTTGGAAGGATTCGATCGAAACTTGAATCCATTGATTTGATAAAATTTGAACGAATCATTGAATCCTGACCACATCTCTACTGTAAACCATTCTTACTTTCTTCTGGTTGAGAGAAAAATGAGGGCTAGTAATGAAATTTAATATCCCTAGGTTGAGTTTCTAATAATTAGACCATAAACCTAATAAAAATTTCACAAATTTTTCATTGTTAAATCACTTTATCATTTTGTCCAAGCAAATCCATAATCAGCAGTGATCGAGCTTATGAATGGTTTTCTGCAGCACTCCTCTCATTTCTCCTATTGGTCCTTTCATTCCTTCTTAAGTCTTCCTTGTAATTTCTCTTATAAGTGGCATTGTAATGTCTCTTATAAATTTTGCAGGTCCTTCAAATCACTAGTTATTAATGCAGTGTATCCTTAGGGCAGTAACTTAAAGCATTGCTCTTCCCAGGTGGTTTGCATTTTTAATAACGATAATACAATGGAAGGAACCAGAATCTCATCCCTGGTTGCTGCGATAGTGTTGTATTAGAGCATTTCATGTGTAACATTGTGTTCATTAGATGGAATGTTTAATTTTGGGCCACTTGGTTTCTTTTCCTTGATTACATGAATAATTCTTCCTTGACTGCTACCCATCGTCAGTGTTATAAATAACCTGTGTCCCCAAATAATTGATCAGTTAATAGATGTGTAGATTGACCAATGTAAGAGAAAATACAAAAGATCCAGTTAGAAAGAGAAGTGATAAAAACATTCATTTAGGTTTCTTTTTTTTAAATGGTTTAAAAAGTTTTTGTTGTGGTTAAATTATGTCGTCTCTGCTCCCAATGGAATAATTTAATTTTTTTCTTTCTAGCAGCAGCGTGATGGCTGATTATTGAATTTGTATATGTACTTAACCTAAACTTTGCGAAATATGTAATAATATATTTTTCCTTGTTCTTGAACAGATTGAAGAGGAACAAACACTGTTGAATGAATTGCGGAAAATCGAAGCCCGCAAGAAGGAACGTGAGAAGAAGACTCAAGACCTTCAGAAGTTAATAACGGCTGCCGATAGTCAAGTGGAAAGTCGTAAGGCAGAACGAAAAGTCAATAAGAAAAAACTTTTACATCACCCGATGAGACCACGTCCTGATGCAAATGTAAGTTCGACTGATAAGTGTCACTTTACTGGGATGACTATCCAAATTCTTTATACAGTGCATTAAATCAGACTTTTGGTTTTGCCATATTGAGTTGTGAAGAGTTCATACATATTTAATCAAGATTGTTATCTTTTTGGAAATTTTTTGTTTCACATGGGTCTGCTTAGTATTGATTTATGCCTGTTGCTTTTGGTAAAATCGTCTGTAAAAGAGTATTATAAGAAAATGTTTTAAACAGTACTTAAAACATGCTTGCTTGTGGTAAAACTATTATTTAAACTGCAATTGTGTCCAGTCTGCCATCGATGGAATGTGAAGTGATTAGTGCATTCTTTACTAGGTAACTGCTTAACACTGATGATACAAAGGAAGCTGCCTCTATGTTCCACGAGCTTCCAGTCTTGTTTGTTTACTTTTTCTTGATTGTTGTTTTTTTATATCATAGATACAAGATAACCACAGCAGTGAGCAGTACCTCCCAATGGCTGCTGCATGAAATGATTTAATGGAAATAGATCCAGTTCGATTCAGCAAAGAATTTAATATAATAGTTTTATCATGAGCAAGCCCATTTTTATTAAATCAATTTATTTTGGATGACATTTCACAGAAAATTTTACTCCAAGCAACAAGCTTTATGGTAAAATAAAGGAGCCATTACTTTGAATCAAGCAAGCAAGTCTTTGAATGGTGGTGTTATCCATTTCAAGTATCATAGTGCCTCTGATGTCAAGTGGTGGAGGAGGCTTCCAGCACAAGCCTCGGGCAGGTCCATCAGGAAATTTAGGGGTAGTGTATACCCTCCAAAATTTCACCCTCTCTCGCCTCAATCATATCCACTTAGTGCTACTATGCATTATGATCATCGGCACTACTAAGGTTGGACAACTGGCCATGGGGCTGGACAACCGCTCATCTGAGCAGTGGGCTGTGTTAACGATGGAATACTTTATATTCCAAGGTGGTGAAGGGGTCCAGCTGTCAGCTGGTTCACTTCACCACCTTTTAATTACATATTTAGCTTCCTTAGAGAATAATGAAATACATAAACGATATATTTGGTAGACGGAAATATAATACCATGCAATGTGCATATCTACTAATTATGAGTTATTCAATCCAGTTGGTGGATAACATCAGGGTGACTTTTCTTCTTTGATTATTTTTTTGACTATTCATTTCAGCCTTTGGACCTATTATGTAAATTTCCATTAGGCATTGGCTGGGGGGTCAGGCTCTCAAAGGTTGATTTGCCAAGTGAAACAAAATAGCCTGGAGCACATGGCTGAAATTCCTATGATCTCCCTCTCGTTTATCTGCTTTGCCATATTTCCTCAATACACAGTCATTGATTGTTTTCATTTTTTCTTATCTTATACAATTGCTTTAGTTTCCCATCCATTTATCTCAATGCATCTTCTTTATATACCTCATGAATTTTATTCAGGAATCCCTGAATACCTTGCTGACTTCCAATCAATAACATCATACCATCCATGTAAAAGTACTTCCACAATCATCCATGAGATCATCAGACAGCCATGATATAAAATCATTTTTGTTTCATTGCCCTCATTTGATGTATCAATGCTCTCTCTAAAGCCCTGGTTACACGATACATTAAACCGTACGAGTTAATGTATGAATGCATGAACGCGTGAATGAAGGCGAAAATTCATTGTTTAACCACACCAACTTGTATCAATGCATGAACACATGAACAGGAAAATAGAACCTGTTCTATTCGGTTCATGCATTCGTTCATGAACTTGTACATGAACACGTATGGGTTAATGTATCGTGTAACCAGGCCTTAAGGGTGATAGTCATTCGTAAAGTTATCTTTCTATTTTTACTCAACTGGCTTTTACTCAAAATGCTTTCACAACATCCTGTCACTGCTGGTTCATTCTTTTCTCTATCGTCCATAAATTTCCTGTTTACTTTGCCACTTGTCATCTTGAGGTCAACTCATGCACAATATTCTTTTTTCCCATGCATGTTTTGAGTATTTGCTGAAGAGCATGCGTGTTTTCCCATAAGCCATCATGAGGTTGTTAAGCTGGGTTCACATGGGTGTGTAATCGGCGGAATGGCATGTCTGCAGCAATGCATCTAGCCAATCACAGAGGAGTTGGCAGAAACTGTTCCACAGGGGGCGGGGCTTATGCCTGCGGATCGTGTGGACATAAAATTTTGATATTTTCACCTTTCCGTAGGTGGAATGTGATGTCAGACCCCTCGAAAACGGTCGAAAATCAGCTGACGCGAACTGAAAACAACAAATCTCATTCATTGAATGACACTACTAGACATTTTATCTAGGAAAGCTAACCTGCAGAGCCTGTGGAACAGAGTCTGCACACTCCTCTGTGATTGGTTGGATGCATTTCCGCTGGCACGCCGTTTCCACAGATTCCATGTGAACCAAGATTTAGGCTTCACTTTTCATAAAAAGATGAAATTGTATACCTTGACCTAGTTGTACTCAGTGCTGTAAATTGATGCATGCATTGGATGATAGATAATTTTATTCACCTTTGGCAAATCATACGTAAAATGTAATGTAATGTAATGTAATGGCTTCATCATCCTATCAATGATAAACATGTATGATAACCAGTGATAAAGAATCACAAAAAAATAACTGGTATGTCAGAATTGACCAATAATTGGAAAAGATTTGAAGAGATCTGCATTTTAGAATTCTGAATATGGTTTTGTCATCTTTCCAGGAAGTATTGAATTTTCCATAGTTTATGAAAAATGTAGGCAGTTTTTTTGTCTAAAAATGTATTCGTGAATGTTGCAAATAAAAATTCTAGCATTTTTGTGTCAAGTATATTCCTCAATCTGGATCAGTTTCACTGCTCAAAACATTTATTTTTCTGTATTTCTGACACATCATCTTTCAGAATTGGTTTTTCCTTCATTAGTACCAAGAAGACTTTCTTTGACTCCTTAGGTCCTATATATACTCAATTAAAGCTGTGAATATAAATTCTCTTCTTTTTATGTTTAGCGTACCTAATAAGCAAATTGTACTTAAGAGATGCATGGCTATATGAATGAGACGGGTATGATGGAAGTTTAATTTCATGAAATGGTCATTCGTTCATGCGAAATTGCTTGAGTATGATTAATTTTTCTAAAGGCCTGGTTACACAATACATTAACCTGCACATGTTCATGTACAAATGCATGAACCAAATAGAGCAGGTTCTATTTTCTTGTTCACACATTCGTACAAGTTGGTGTGGTTACACAGTGAATTTTCATGATCATTCATACAATCACACATTAACTCATACTGGTTAATGTATCGTGTAACGAGGGCTAAAGTGCTCTGTTGTGGCTCTGATTAATATTTCTATAACTAAATACATATAAAGTGAAATGGTTGCTTGGAATTTGGAGTATGATAAAAGAGATGATGGATGTAATTGTTAGTATGTAAAAACTCTTGTGGATGAAAAATGTTTAGTTGCTCTTGCTGTCATCCCCCATCTCTTACTCTCCTTTATGTGTACAGTTGATATATCCCTCTGTCACTCTGTCAGTTAGAAAAACATAGATTGTAAAGTAAGCTGAAGACTGGTGTAGTGTTTAGTAGTTACCATATTAGTTTAAGTTGATGGTTTCATTTGGATTTTCACTTTGTGCCATTATAAAAAAAACTAATGCAATATCTGCTTCAGGTTAATTTTAATTTTATAAGGAAACATTGTGTACTTGATGATAATTATGGATTCTTTGGCCTTTACAACTCATTGTTGACTTTTTGTCATTTTGAAGTTCAAAAACTGCTCTAACCAGAATTTTATATTCCATTCTTGAATTAGTGAGATGCTTGCTGGTGACTTATGTTCCTCACAAACTCTCTGCACTTAATGAAGTCATGCACCCATCCTTTATTTTTTATTGTCCAGTTGCATTTACTCCTTTCATTCACCCATTCTAGGCATCATGGAATATAATAAATGGGTGATAGGTTTATAATTCCAGTTGCCCATTCCATTGAGTGCTTACATGTTTATCTCTCATTCAAATTGGCACCAGATTTCATTCTCTCAGGATGTGTTCTCATATTTTTAAAGTCCACATGCTGTCCATTCTAAATTTTCTCTGCTAATGATTTTATTGAGTTGTTGTGCTTGTATTTGGTGATCTTTTCATTACAAATCCTTCAAGTTTACATATTGACTTATGCTCTCTTGACTATGTGCACAGAAAATGTGAGGATGGCCTTTTGGGTCCCCTTTATATTTATAATGCAGCCATACTTCACTCTGAATTAACCTTTGTTGTTTTTCAGATTACAGTTAAGATTTTTTTATCTCCTCTTATCATATTTTGGAACTCCTTAATATAAACGCTTACCTTATTGTACTTTTTTTTAATTTTTCTGCTACAGATTGTGTTCACAAGCTTCTATGTAGCATGGGTATTCTATCTCTCAAGATTTAATGGGATAATGAATATTGGTTTCATCCGATTCATATATAATCAGTCTCATTTTATGTTCAAGAATGTATTTTAAAATGATAATTTGCTTAATACTTCCTATGTTTTTGTGACAATTTTAATTATAGTTTAGGTTTCATCTTGGCTGTATTTTTCAGCTTGGAAGAGTGCTTCTTTCCTGAAGAAATTCTGATAAAATCGCTCTGCATTATGCTGTCAACAGCTAGGTCAAATTAGGTTTTGAGGACTTCCAGCTCAACTAGGGGCTAGTAAAATGAATCCTGAAATGTAACCGTTAAAATTCTGCTTCCTCTTGAAAATGTTTTCAGCAGTTGCCTCAGCGGTTTGATATGCATGGCAACAGCGGATACCAGTTTTAATTTTTATTATTAAATATTTCTTAAATTGTGCATAGTATGAATCTTGCTGTGCTATAGAGATGAATGAGAAAAAAGTATCATGATGCCCTGACTTATATTCATACTTGACTCATTTTTATAATTTTTGTGTTGGTACACTCTGTCTATAAGTGTATTTATTTTCAAATGTGTTGCTTTAAATAGGTACGTAAATATTTCTTGAGGCTCTGGGTGATGCATGTCATAATGTTATGAGTGGCTCCTATTTCAACTGTGCTTGGTATTATTAGATTTTTCATGTGCCATACTCTAGAGGAGAACTTTGTGTCATTTAGCAGTAGTCCAAATATTTGCTTCCTCTTTCCTGTTTTTTATAAGCTCTGACTTAATTGTTATATGAAAGAAAGAATATTTTAAGGGTTAACTTTTAATTTTTGTAAGTATTAAGGTTACTTTGTAGCAACTGCCAACAAATTGTATGCTGTGGCATTTTTTCTGCTATTGTGCTTCTGCAATTGTGGATGGCAGGCATTTTTAAGTGTCCACACTCCAGCATTTAAATTCTCCAGCCAGTTTTTCCACATTGTTAAGGAAATATTTGAGATATTTCATCATGATTACAATTCTTTTACAGCTGACTTTATAGTTACACTTTCATACTCCTTCCTATTTATTTGGTTTTTTCTTCAATAGAATATGTTAGAGGTGGTTATTTGATCAAGTTGTATTATTGACGCTATTTGCTTTGTCAATTGATAGGCAGTGGAGACTGCTGGTATCAAGTTCCCTGATTTTAAAGGCACTGGAGTGTCTCTCCGTTCTCAAAGAATGAAATTACCGGCAAGTGTTGGGCAGAAGAAGACAAAAGCAATTGAGCACTTACTCCATGAACTCAACATTGGTAATTATCAGATTGTCATGTTCAGCTTTTACTTGTAAGTTTGGAAGTGAGTGATCGTGAGTACCGTGATGTAATGATAGCCCTTGAGATATTTTTTATGTTCTCACTTGCTCATTGATTGTTTTAGTTTCTAGTCCAGTGCTAACTCCTGAGCATCCAACTTGTCTACTAATATAATATGGACTTTATCTTATACAGGAGATGATGTGCAAAATATTATTTGAGAGGGAGTAGTTAGTACTTATATTACGTTGGTTTGTATCTTATCATCAAGAGAAATTATTAACCTTTAAACGCTGGATTTAAACGTCCTTTGAAGTCCCTCCCTGCCGAATTTAAAATGGCCTTTATGGTGTTTTCGTGTAATGAGTGAGTCGAAAATGGCACTTTCGGCAGTGTGAAGCACCAAGTGGCATGCCAATATTGGCACTTTCAGTGTTTATAGGTTAAATAATGATTCATTCTCAAATGCTTCGGGATAGTATACAAACATCTTAAAATACGTTATCATTTTGCATGGTTCTTATTGATTCTCCTTACCTGTTACCTCATTGTCCAGTTTATGGTAATCAAAGATTTCACTTTTCATTTTATCCTTAATTTTTGCTGTGTTCAAGCTTTATTTTTGCATTTTTCTAATGTATATGCCATGCTTGCGTTTGCTTGAATAACAAGAGTGAATGAGATAAATTAATTTTGGGCTAATTTCCTAGCAGTTCTGGCATTCCTGCATTGAATCCTGCACCAGCGAGGACTTTTTTTTAGTTTTTATTTAATGTTATGGTATTTGTAACCACATAAATGCATATTGACAATATGAAATTATTGCGGTGATGTTTTCTTCTCAAAATTTTGCAATGGGAGTCTTGGTTTTGTAAGAAATATTGTTGCAATCAGTAATAAAGGTGGTTTAATGCCATGAACGGTAAAATAAATTATAGTTATTCTGTCGGCAAAGTTATCACATTTAGTGTCTAAAATTAATTCTGCCATCATTTAGAGATAAGTAGTTGATATATTACTTCAGTTACCTAAATTATGTCAGCATTGCTATAATGAGTTCGCATTTTGCCTCTTAACAGTTATGTTTTTTGTTACAGGTGTTGGTTTTAAGGGGAGCTGGATTCAAATTGTCTTCCCTCTTTTGATTAGTTCAGATCTAACTGCTAAAACTTCTTCCTATTTTAGAGCTCAACCCGATGCCGACGGAGGACATAAGTGTTCACTTTAATGAACTTCGAAGTGATATGGTGCTACTGTATGAGCTCAAGACAGCTTTAGCGACTTGTGAATTTGAGCTGCAAACTCTGCGCCATCAGTATGAAGCTCTGAATCCTGGAAAAGTGAGTTTTGTTCATTAAAATGGAGGTTCATATAATGCTATCCTTTATGTTGTGACTTATCTGTTCATCATCATCAGCAGTCTTCAATTTGAAGATTGGTTTGCTCTCCACGATATTCTCCTTTCAGTTTAGCATTTTTGCCTTTGTAAAGCTTCATTTCATGTCCCCATTATTTGCGTAATATACTCAATCCTTGGTCTTATTCAGTAGATCTCGCTTTACAATTCTCATTCCATATTTGTTCTTATAGCTTTCAATGTCTTTGAATGTGTCCGAGAAGATTAGCCCTTCCGCTTCTCTGAGTTTTCACTATGCAGTATACTTGTGTATAGTCCAACTTGCTGAGACCTAATTGGGCAAAAGTATTTCAGGGTATTGCAGGGTTCAGGGTACTTTTGACAGTTTTAATCTTTGAAAAATGTAGTAAGTCTTTCGCTAGAGAAACAGTTTTACCGCTGTGCAATACCTCTGGATCCACCAAATTCATGTGTGTAACTAAAGAAGAACAGTGCATTGGGTGTAATGTGACCTTTATGTTAATATTCTACAGTGAAACTTCAGTGAATTAGGCTTTCAGTAAGGCATATTTAAATTTATTCATTTTCTAAACATGAACCAAACTTCACCAAATGCAGTGAAGGCATACTTCAGTGTATATGGAATTGCATTTGGCTGCCATTTTTTTTACTTTGAATAAGCAAAAGAGTACAGAAAAACACTCACCAACCTTAACTTGTGATTATTTCTCTGAGCAGAGATTCACCATTCTTTATCCAGTTATCTATCTACGTATTATGAGAATCGAATGGAAAACGTGCTGACTACCCAGCAGTAATTCCTTGGTTATAATTGGTTAAATTCTGCTGGCACCTGTTCATTTAATTATTCCAAAGCCAGATTGAAATCAAAGCATTCACAAGTGTTGCATTGTGCCAAACAGTGCAAAATTCCACAGAGTAAAAATCAACCGTATTGACCTGGACTTGAACCCAGATCCCTCAATTTCTGGCAGTGTGCTTTAGCCAGTTAAGCTACCGAGGTGCCCACATGGGAAGACGATGCATTGGTAGCGTAACTGGCTAAAGCACTCTGCCAGGAATTCAGGGATCTAGGTTTGAGTCCAAGTCAATCTTTCCTCTGTGGAATTTCGCACATTTGTGTGTTGTTGTTGTCTCGTAACGTCATCCATGGCTATTCCTGGTGTACCTAAAATTGTTGCCAAACAGTGTTGCACCAGGTGATTTTTAGCCTCTGTATCTTTTGTATCATAACATACGGACGTTGGAGTATTTTTGAATAATGATACTGATTGCTCCACAAGTCTACAAGTGGGTACTGTATATTTTGCTGTGTGGTGTGTTTCACAGTATAGTGACACAGGACCTTGGATCTCTGCTTTTTTTTTAGTGGGTGATTAATGAACATGAGACATTGCCCAAGTGATTTTTTAAATGAGATTCATCCCCTTTTTAAATCCATAGAAAATTTGCCTCTGCCCCATCCAAGCTGTTTTTTTTCAGCTAAGTTTTCCTGATCACCCATTGTTTCTATCTTTATTTCCATGTGTACTGTAGACTCTGGCCATACCTCTGAGTGTTTCATCCGCTGCAGACAAGTCTCTCACGCTGTCTTCGCCTGCTGTGCCTGGGTTGCAGCCTCCACAGTTGACAACTCAAATTTTGGAGACTCAGAAACAGCCGAAACCCATGTCTGAAATAATAGATGTGGTAGGGTCTCCTGGCACACCCCCTGGAGTATCTGGAACTTAAAGAATGCTCCATGAACTGAACTTGGGAGTGTTCACATGTGTCTCTGGTTGGCTGAAACCATTACAAGAAGTTATGTATAGTTACTGTATGTTGTGTGCTGAATGGATGGTGTTTTTTTCTATTTTTAATGTGTCTTGAGAATATATGATGGAAATCTTCATGGAAAACTCATTAAAATTTTCTCGTGAAATCATGTGTAATACCTGTCTTTTCATTAAATTTTAATGGTTAGATGTTTTACATACAATAATTGTGAGCTTTGGCTTGTTAGTACTTATTTTGAGTATTTGATACATGTATTGAAAACCCTGACGTGTGGGCAGATACCATAAATTTCTGTTACTTTTATTTTCTTCCCAGGATTGGAGCACAGGTCACCATATGTCAGAATGAGAATGTATAAAAATGAGCATGATAACTCTCATTGTTTTTTTTGCCTTTCGTTATTAATTTTCACTAGTTTTCACTTCCAGGATAGTAATGGAGCTAATTCAAAATATTTACTTGTGTAACAAGGAAAGTAGGAAAATGACGTTGGAGTAATGAGCTATTATATTTAATGAAAGGTATTATGTTTTTTTGATAGGTAGATAAATGTCTATACTGGGGCAGGATTGATTCAAAGAGGTCCATCTAAATGTACTCAAAAATTAAGTGTATATCTGCAATAATATCTCAATTTTGATCCTTTGAAAACACAATCCTATCATCAAATAAAGTCTGTCAGTATTCCTCTCTCTGATATGAAAATGTTAATGGATGTGGTACCTCAAAATGTGATCCTTCATGTGCTCTTAAATAGATTAATTACTTTCATCATGCTAATTTCAGTTTTCTGTGATTCACAAAGAAAATAACTTTGAACATTACTGTTATTGTGCATAAATTTCTTGCAGTGATGTTAATATGGTGAGTTCTGTTTTTTAATTATGGAAGCCATATAGTTCCTCAACCAGGGGACACAGCAACATGGTAAGTCCCTATTTATCAAGGCCAAAAGCTGCCTTTTTTTCACAGTGAGGTACTTACACGAGGTTCTCCTGAGGAGGAATGAATACTTCACTTTTTCAGTCCTAGTGCATGATAAATCTTTTCAATCAAGGCCAACTGTGAGGAGAGGAGTAGCTTGCTCATGGCTGGAATAGGGACAAAGGAGGAAGCTGCTCCTTGCCAAGGTTCTCGCCCACTGTACAAGGGGAAATAATGAATGAATGTGTAATATCAGAGAAAGTACAGATTGGTAGGATTTATCATTCAATTGATGTCTATGATTCCAGCCGTGCAAGCTACTATTCTCCAAACAGGCTGCCTCAACTGAAAAGATTTATCCATGTGATAGAATTTAAAGAGTAAAATATCAATTTTCCCATTGTATGAATTGTCCAACAAGCCAAACAAATTTAATTATTTTATCTCTCGGTCGAGGGTCTTTTCTTGCCGCTGCATGTTCTGGTTGTGAATATATATGTTTGGAAATGAACTTTGTAAAGAATTCTCTTAAATCACTTGTTATCCTCCCCTGTTAATAAAGGGTTTAACCATAGGCCCATTTGACTCGCACAGTGTCCCTGTCTTACACTGGTATTACCTGGGGCCTCTCCTTGTGTCATCCTGATCCTCACACCCCATACTATGAGAAATAATCCTCAAGCATTGGAGGTCTGGGTACAATAGTGATCTGCGTCTTGAGCCAGCAATATGAAGATTTATGGTCCCAGGTCCAGTCTGGGCTGATTTTTTTGGACAAACTTTATCCCATCATTTTCTTAAGGATGAATGAGATCAGCTTGTTATTCGCTGTATAAATACGAGATTTCCTCTTTATCATCTCACTGTCACCCATACCTACGGATGAATTACATAAATTGCCTGGGCTTATCAGTTCAGAGAAGATTTTTTACGCACTTAATCTCACTGTAACCCTGTTATCTTTTCTGAAGTATTATAAATTGTAATAATAAGCATGTTATTGTAATTTTTTGGTAATTAGTGCATTCCCTGCATTGATGAACCGTTCAAAAATGATTACAATGATTTATTCGCAGTAATAATATGTCAATACATATTTAGACAGCATTCGTTTATTTTTCAAGAATGTTTATACTCTTATTCACTTTCTTTCTTGCACAGTTATATTTAAATTATTTCCACTATAAGTTTTCTTTCATAGTAAAAATTACTAGACTGGTTAATGCAGGGACGCAGCGGTGAGCAAAGATTTGGCAGTAAACAGTTAATTCCTCCTTCGTCCCAATTCTGGCCATGCGAGTCGCCCCCACCACCCTTCCTCTCTTTATTGGCTGCCTCGAACGAAAAAAATATCCATGTGCAAGGATTGAAAGAGTAAATTGTTAATTCCTCCTCACGAGGTCCTCACAGAAGTACGTAACTAGGGCAAAAAAATGACATTTTTGTCTTTCGGACGGTTTTACCTCGCTGCTTCCTTCCCTAATAGAGACAATAATTGGTCAGGAATGAAATTATTATAGAATTCTCTTGACGCATTTGTTCTTCCTGCTGCAGAAATATAGGGTTATACTAGGTTCAATTGACTCGTGTCCTTGACCTACTTTGTTGTTGAGTGTCTTCGTGACTTGGCCGAATTCTTACACTCCACACCTCTTAATATACCCCAGTAAATGGAAATCTGTAACGAAGCCTGAATGGATAAGTGGTCTGCGTGTTTGTTTGGATCGCCCAAGATTCGCCGATCAATTCCACATGCGTACCTTTTTTACTCCATGTAATTTTTCCTAAGTTATCAAATTCTATACTCGGACGACCGTGATTAGCTTGTATCGCGTTATATTATTGCGAGGCATGCAGATTTGAGAGATTTACAATTTCTTGAATTCCAGCGGTCGAAAGATTGTCAAAATAGACCGCCGGCAACTCAGCCTTGAAGAAGGTAAATGATTACCAGGCCGTCTGGACGGCCCCCTGAGAGATTAATTACTTTCCCTGTAATATACTCATTTCGCTCAAATCCCCGGAAATTCATTTCACGGAATTGTCGAGGGTTGTCACTTTCAGGAATGCTTCTCTACTTTCATTATAACACTTTAACCACACGGCTTTCGCTGGAGAATTATAAATTGTGTGCATAAGCATCTAATTTTATTATTTTGCTAATCATGGCATTTGCCGCATTGATGAACCACTCGAATGCTACCGCGAATCAATACACTGGCATTTACATAAATGAATATCGCATTACGACCCTACAAACCAGAAAAGGATTGAATCTAGACCTCGAGGTAAGAATTCATGTTAAACGCATAATTTTGTTCATTTTTACCTTCTTTCTTATATCAAGAATATTTATATAATTTTACCCTTTTTGCCATTCATTTATTTTAAAACTACACTGATTTACGGAGGGACGCATCGGCGAAAACCTTGGCTGTATGCAGTGGTTTCCTCCTACGTCCCGATTCTAGCCGCGCGAGAGCCCTTCCCATCCATTTAGGCTGCCTCGAACGAAAAGAAATACTTATGCGCAAGGAATGATAGAGTTAAATTTTAATTCCTCCTCAGAAGGGCCTTGCGCAAGTACCAAACGTGGGCCTAAAGAATGAAATTATTTTTGTCTTTCGGGCGAGGACCCTCCCTTACCGCTGCGTGCCCTGTTTGCGGAAATATATGCATGGGAATCTACTTAATAAAGCATTCTCGTATCGCATTTGTTCTTCCTTCTTCGGTAATATGGAGTTTAACCCAGGCCCACTTGACTCTCGATCGGTGTCCTTGTCCTACTTTGGGATCACCTTGAACGTCTCCTCACCCTGGCCGATTCCTCACACCCCAGTCACTTTCGACCTTGAATGGCCTATTTTCCTGCGTTTGCCTCAAAATTTTGAGTTCAAGAAATTCTGAGTTTTTCAAGAACTTAGGATGAAGGGTTAAAAGTGCCCGAAGGATTGAGGTTTCGCGGGGAAATTGGGGCCGATTTCGGCCACCGAGTATGACTTGCTATTGGCTGTGTCGTGGCGCTGCCCATGGAGGGAGGCAGGCGGTGTTTTCGAAATGGAATATTGCAGGGATGCCGTTCTTTCGCCGACAGCGATGGTGTCAAGTATTTCCGCGTAATATTACAATATACCTGTATATTTTATATCGTCAATGCCTGAATGTGCGTTTGAAAGTTGTTTTAATGCATTTATAAGAATAACGAATGTATTATACTTTTTACTAATTAGAATTTTGAATTAATAAAATATTTATCCAATTAAATTGGTAACTTTTAATGATTATTTATATTAATTCCAGATGTGAGTGTTGATGAAGTATGTCTAGTTTAGTATTGTCTTTATTCTTAAATTCACATTTGATGCTTATCTACTAAAATAAAATGAATAATTTTTCCGATCACAAAGTTTACCCATCAATGGTTTAACTGCCAATTCAATTTCAAATAATTATCCAGAAAAAAATGTGATGAAGATTGCAGAGTATCACTGACCTCATGATCAAGATTTTATAGTGAGATCATTGTATTGTAGTACAATTGTATATTGGCATTTAATTGATGAATTTTTGCCTTGTGATTGCTGGAATATTACACTAATGAACACAAAACCAACTATAGAAGTAACTGCACACATCTAGTTCTCATTAGAGGTTCTACATTTTGGTATCCCCATGAGGTCAGAAAGACAGAGAAATGATTTGGATCCATAATATAGGCATAGAGGTTTTTTTATTTAGTTAAAAAAATAGTAATATTGAATTCAGCAGTAAGCACATATATTTATAGATCACTTTTTATTATGTACAAATTGATTGATCACATGGATCCATAGAACACTGAACATACATACTATTTCAAATATTGGAGTGGAGATCCAGAGACTTCTACATTGGCTTGAGTTTTTATTTGGTACAACTATCCTGACAGTATAATTCAGGGAATAACCAAACATCTCTTCGACCCAAAAGATGCCTCCTGTATCTGAGAAGAAATATTATCCACCACAAGATGATGCACAGAGTTGAACAAACAGTCAGATCCAGTCTTAAAATACTGTTAAACATTTAATCATGAAAAATATTGTATCAATATAGGGTTTAACCATCCCCATATGATACGCAAAACATCACTGGGAATGGATGGTTCTACTGAAGTAAAAGTGATGCAATGCAAACAGTCTGATCAGTAACTATGCAGTGAATTAACATCTGTACAGTTGACCCATTGAACAAATATTTTCAAAGTTAGCAAGTATAACACATTTATCCAGATAAGCATTGAACAGTTTTGGGGATTGAAGCATATTTGTTTGTATGGACCCATTTTAAACATTGGTCCCACAGCATCTGTTAACATTCATGATATCTGGAGTAAATGTAGTCCACATATGGAAACCAGAAGTAAACAAATCTTTTGCATTGGTTGGGTGAATTGAATAACTTTTCACTCCAGAGTTGAGGAAACAACAAATAGCTCCCTAAACAAATCAGTGCCTGGTTATGATTTCCTCCATGTAGCAGCACTATTCCTCTAGAAAAAAAATTATATTTCTTGAGCATTTGATTTAATTTGTAGAGTGGCTAATTTTAAAAAATGTATTTTATAATGATAATTCTTGGACTTATCGGAAAGAAATGGGATTTGAGTACCAGGAATGGAGAGCAACCTGTATTTAAATCTAATGGTCATATGCCATGCATTGGAACAGGACGATGAGGGACATCACATCTCACATACTCCACTCCCTGGAACCAGCCCTTACCTGGATATTCTAGATCCTAAGATTGGGATGGATGAATCCTAGAGTTTACCCTATTTTGTATAGTCAACATGAGACACTAAAATACATTTAAATGAAATTGGTCTTGATTGTTGTGTTCTTGCCAGTCCTTGATGCCCTTTCCTTCCCTCAGATGTAGCTGCAACTTTTCAAGGATGAACTTTCTGCAATAAGAGGCTCTCCATAGGGGAAATCTAGGATCATTACTTGCCATTGAGAGAGCTCAATGATATAAGATACTTGGAACCACTGTTTGAAAGTTTCAAATTGGTGTGAAGCCTTAACTGACAGTAAAAGGCATCACTTCATAGAAGATTTTTTATTTACATATTTATCATGAAGTAAAATACTTGATGCTTTTTCTACAAAATTTTACTAGTATGATACATTTCAACACTTATAGAATCATCAGGCACAGGATGTTGGTTTATTGTTGTGATAGTCATAGGGTGGTGGGTGTAGAAAATACCAGCTTTTGCGGAGTGCTGAGAAAGGCAGGGGAACAGAGATGAAGGGCTGGTGAGGAGGGAGAGGCTATTACTCAACAAGTAAATTTTATTGCCGAGTATTGTATCATAGATATAAATAAAATTTTGCAGAAAATTATTATGTATTTTACTCCATTATGGATATGTATTCAAGCCTGCAGCAAATACAGCAATGAAACACATTGAAATTGCCACAAAAATATTGGTTGGAGCCCAGAAATGACCCATGGAGCTTTGGCTTAATGTAACAATGTACAATAATGTAACAATGCACAGACCACTATACTACCCAGGCTTTCTAATTCCTGAGGCGACTTTGGAGGACACAGGGAACTAGAAGTTGAGCCATTGCAGTCCATCAAGAATGGCAACAGAAGGGAGAATGGGTCTTCAAAGAAGCCCCTAACCATGGAGCATATCCTAAACCAGCACTTACGACAAACATAGATCAATGTGAAGGTATTCAAGCCTGCAGCCACTATGGAAATAAAGTACATAGGAATTCTAAGGAGAAAATTGGCCTGGATAAGGAATTGAGCCACAGATCTTCGGCTGGCCTGGCAAATGTGCAGATACATTAAGATAGGTGAATAACTCTCCCTAAGATTGGAGGTACCCCATCCTAATGATTTTCAGTGCAGAGCTCATCCATTACCAAGACCAGTTCATCTCAAAATACCAAACTTGTCAGTGGAAATATCCAAATTGAATGTGTCTGTTTAACTTAACATTACAAAAAGTCACTTTGAAAATTAGGTCATTTTGCTTCAAATACAGACGAGCAAGAGTACAAATGACCCACATAGTGACTTGTTAAACATATGAGGTTCGCCTTTAACTTGATGAGTCACAACACAATAATTCTCAACATAGTTTCTATCTCATTTCAATCTAATGTCAGGTTAAGGAAGGTACATGCATAGAAATAAGTCTGGGATATTATATCATGAATTACACATTTGGTGCTCTACTGGGGATAGGAATTATAAGACTCAACTTTTGATCTGTGCTCAAATCCATCATAATGATCCATCTTTTTTCAGGCAAATGAAAAAGTAGATTCTTGAAATTTTAAATAAACTACCTTTGTTTGTAAAAAATAAAATAAACATTTTAATGGGGTTGTAATCCCAGAATTTGCAACTACATATTCAGTAATTGTAATCTACTTGTGATTGATCACCTACCTTCTTGGTGAAGGAAACATAATCTGCACAAATGAAATATCTTGAGTTATAACCCAAAAACTGGAGGTGTATGATTATTCTTTTCAAATATCATTTTGATTGGCCTTTCATGTGTGCTCAGTAAAGTTTGAGCAGCTTTGTGGTTGGGAGGTGGAGCCTTAAACACCAGGGGGGTGGTATGGAGATAGAGGCGGAGGTTGCCCTGTTTTCTCACAAGACTTTGTACATGATTGGAAATGAAAGGCTGCCACATGGGCTATTGGGAAGGGCAGGAGGTTTGGCCAGGGCCATGGTAGAAGGGACACACCTTTTCATCCCTTCCACTACTTCTTATCCTGACCAGTCTCAAGGGTCGTACAAAAGATCATGCATGATTGCTCGGTCAGTGACTCAGAAGTGGACTTTTGAAAAGCAAAGTCATAACTTTAATTTGTTAAATTGCTATGACAAAAAAATGCTGAACTATTTTCTTTGAATCAACCTAATTAAAATGAGTACAAAGTAATTTTGTTGATTTCTTACTACTGCTGTGATTGAGTGAAGATTTTTTATTAAGTATTTGCCATGCTATTTGGCTAAAATACAATGGAGTTGTTTGGCCTCGAATGATGGTAAAAGGTTAGTTCGAAGAGAGATCACCTTGGCATACCAAGCAAACAAAGGTAATGGAGGTTTAGCAACACAGCTAACTGAATCGTGAAGTGTACACCACACAGATCTGAGAGCGACTGAATTTCCGAAAGGCTAAGCTCCGTCTACTCCTTTCTAGTTGGTTTTTGCGAAGCCATGTGCCCTCTCCCCTAAAAACTTGCCTGGCCTGCTTCTCAGTCATAAAGATATGTATTTGAAAAGGATAATAGTCCAAGGCTCCACCTCTTCCTTCAAAATATTGGCTGACATTTGGTAACAGCAATGAAACAGTCACGGAGCTATTCTCTTCACTGTTTCTTGATGATCACATGAGTGATGCATATCGGTTGCAAGTATGTTTTGCCAAAGGCTGAAATAACGTAGCAAAAACTTTGCCACAATGTTTCAAAGGGTACTTATTGTAGATTTTGAGACATTTTAATTCCAATGCAGGAATTCTACATTGGTTGACTTAACTGTCTTTAATTTTGGTGAAACATACAGTTTATCAGCTCATGATCACAAAAGACCTGAAATTTGGAATGAAATTTTAAAAATGATACATGCAAATTGGAAGATAATGATCATCTATATGATGGTGGCAATTGTAAGGCATAGAGATAATATAGGCAACAAAATTTAATGCCTCCTTGTGACAACATTGCAGGATGCTTTTGGACCCAAGTTCAAGAAACACTAGAGGGCTGGAAAAAACAGGGGCTCCAGGTAATGGGGATGAAATAAACAGAAGTAGTGCCTTCCGATATACTAAAGTGATACATTTACAAGAGGCACGTGTAACCTACAGTAAGGCACTTATGCATTTTCTTCTTTTTCACCTCCGACCATCTGGGTCCTCAGCAAGTCACCACTATGGCCCAGGTGCAGTCATGCCCCTTTGAACCCTACACAACTACATGCTTAGTGACCCAACAACCTCAAGAGGCATATTTTATCATTCACACAATTAGGGGATTCAAATGTTTATCAATTCAGCATCCCGATAGACAAACATAGTAACTATCAAAAATCTACTAAAGTGCTCGCAGAGTTTCTGTGCACTGGAAAGTTCCTCCAAGCCTAGCTGCCCATGGTAGCGATTGGCTGCCGGTGTCCAATCCCGTAAACCAGTTCTTGGCTCAGTCAAAACTTGCAGTGATTGTAATAGTTTAAGTTTTGTTTATTTATCGTGTAACCACAGTGAACTGCGCCAATGGGGATCACTTTCTAACCTCGCTGTGATGACTATTGCAATCACTGCAAGTTTTGACTCGATATCTATAGTAGTTTCTCGTCCAGAGTATTTCTATTCTAAAGGCCCTCACGTCGGTGAGGCATAGCGTTCGTTTTCGCCGATTCTTTTGGATCGCCACTTACAGTATTCGTACGCAGCACACATTGAGCTAAGAACCTGTTTATGGGATTGGATTCTGGCAGCCAATCGCTGCTCATCTACCATGAGCAGCTAGGCTTGGAGGAACTCTCCAGTACACAGAAACTCTGTGAGCACTATAGTTTAAATGATTGTCTGAGGATGTAACTGAAAACTATAGTAATTTCCACAATGAATAGTAGTAGGATGGTGAAGTAAAGATGAGAAAGAAAATGGAGGAAAGATAAAGAGCAACCCACAATTAACATAAACTCATGCTCAATCACAAACGAGTTCAGAGCTAGAAGTACTCTTCACATGTCATTCAAGTAAGGATTGGAGCTATGATACAAATCTCTATGTCTCCTCCTCCAAGATTGCAGGGATTGGATTCAAAGTTGAAACTCAAAGAATCATACCAAACTGAGCCCCAAATAGGACTTGTAGTTCTTAAAATATTTCTTCGGTTTTCAAAGGTTTGTAGACACCTTCCCAGACATGGTGAGTGGAAAAATTTAGCCTTCTTAAATTATGACTGAAACAAGTACACAAACCAAAGCTACTCAAAAATTATATTGAATCACATGGATATTAATTGAATGAAAATATAACCTTAAGGTAGTGATGCCTCATTTCTAAGACCAGCAAATGAATCGAAATATGTGTAAATATCAGAATTAGTAAATTATGCTTTCATAATGATGAGTAGTCAATTTATATTGATAATTTTATTACAAAAAGGAACTTACAAGTCACCTTATAACATTTATAAAATGTTATACCAAATTTAATCTTATTTTGATCTCTTCATCAGATGAAATAAGATGGGTCCGTAAAAATTCATCCACTGTCTCTGTATTCCACTTATCAATGGCAAGGACCTGAGAAAAATCAGATATATATCACAATAAGATATAATTATAGCTTAGCATTACTCAAAACCTGAATGAACTAATACTACACTTTGGGCAGTAAGAAAATGATTTGGAGAATGTGAATCGAAGAATTGCCCAGATGTGTTATTTAATCACTAAACAGGCTTATATTTTCACAGCAGTTTATCACCTTAACAGTAACACTTAATGGTGTTAATTGCTTATGCAAAAAACCTCCAACCATTTAAACAACACTTTTCATTGGTTCTGCACAAGCCATAGGTTCTGCACAAGCCACAAGGCCACTTCATCATGGCCAAAAATACCAGAATCAGGGGTTAACTTTCATTTTTAACTATGACTTTAGCATATAATATGAGCATGTATTAATGATAACATCCAAAGTTCACCTTCCCTTATGGGGGTATAGCTATCATATAAATTGCAACACTAAGCAGCAACATCTCATACGAAGTACAAATGAGCTCTGACAGTTATCAGTATATTGTGATGAAATTTAGTTATATGCATCACCACAGCCTAACTAAGATAACAAAGAAAATAAATCGACACAAATTTTAAACAGACATGTTTTTGTCAAAATTGAAACTTACTTCTTGAACGTTTCCTTCGGCATCCATCAATTTAATAATGGGATCCAGTCCTCGCACATACTTTATTTGAAGGTTGGGATATTTTGCAGGGCGATCACTTTTGATGAAGGCTAGAAGCAAAAATTAGTTAGTTACCACTTATGTTGGCTTCAGTAGGTGAGGTCGAATCAACATAACTATAAATTACCTTGGATTTGGGGATATGCACCAAATTTACAAGTACAGACTTCCAAACGAGCACGGGCATACTGCTTAACAGCATTTACGGTGTCATCACGGCGGCAGCACTGATAACAATGTTCTCTTTCAAAAGGAAGAGTTAGAATTCATGGTTATGGCAGACGTAACTTAAAATGGATAGGATAAAAGATGCTTCCAAGAACAAAATATAGGTACTCAATATATAAATACTAACTTGAGGGGCTCCAAATCGAACTTCTGGAGCTGGTCACATGACGAACAAAGTAAATTTGCCTTATTGAATCCTAAAGACCAGCAATCCTCTGTAGAAAAATCCGCATCTGTCACAGGTGCCTAGAATGTAGAACCATAAGATTATTAACGATGTTGCAAATTTCGTGGTCACCTGTACGTATAAATTGCATCCACAACTCATAATATCACATAAAGCTTAAGTTGTGGACTGTGGATCAATGTCCTTACGAAAGCAGAAACGAGGACACACATCAGGACTGCACATCCGCCCCAAGAGAGAACACTCACTCGAATACTTCGCATTTTCACTTTTAGGAATTATCGACTAGTTTTCCACCATACAGGGAGGTAATACGCAAAATTTGAAGATAAAACTAAATTAATGTTATGTTACGATTGGCAAACGAATCATATTTAACCACTTGTCATCTTCGCATTTCGTTATGTAGATGTTTTTCTTATATATATAGTGGAGTAGGAAAAATTCGGCAACGACTGACAGTGAGTCGGAAATAAATATTTGAAAATAAACGTCTAAGCACAAATATTTTATATTTTAAGTTAAAACAACACTCCATGGTCGATTCATTCCTCGGTAAGCTCAGTTTTGACGGTCTACTACAAACTATGCGAACCCTCACTGCGATGGGCCAATGGGAATACCAGAGTGAGGCCCACGAAGCGGTGACATTTGAAACCTACTGAAACTGGATTGACGGGTGAGATAGACCGTTCGTAGATTTCATTCATTCAATGGCGGAGTGAAAGTGAGACTTAAATTATGATTAGATAATATGAACAGATTATGTAATCTAAATAAAACGGATATCAAAAGGGCCCTAAATTTTTGATTAGCCTTAGGTTTATTTGCGGTAAAAATGCGGCTTAAACCATGGTACTAACTCACCATGGCTTAAACATTAAGAGATCGCGTGATTTTTTTAGCGCCAAGGTCAGGGTCAAGGTCGTCCAAACAATGAGAGGTATTTAATCAAGAGCGAGTGGATATAGAGATATAGACTTAAGGATAGCCCTTGCCATCTGACAAACGAATTGTATATTTATGGCACCACCACTGAGAAATTTTACAAGGTTTCGTGATTCTCAGGATCCGCGAAGTATTCGGGGCTATAAAAATCCCTCTTTTTAATTTGTTGCTCTTTAAAACCACGACCTTCCGATGAATTTTTTGCTCATTCGTAATCTCTCTACTATATCCTCAGCTACAAGAATTTCGGATGTTTCTCCAAGACAGATAAAAAGCAGGAGTTACACTTTTATTATTACCTTAACCAACTGTGCATTAATCTATATAATAGAGACAGACAAAAATGAGCACTCTGTGGAACAATGAGAAGCATTCGTACGTTCAATACGACCAAATTTCTCCCCAGATCGAAAAATAGTCTAATTTTGTCACTTATATAGGGGGCGAGATAAATAAACGAGATAGGACACTATTAAGGGGCTAAATGTATTGCAATGTAAATTTTTGGCCAAATATCGAGAATACTTACAAAAAAATTTGGTCCTCCTTATTGATACGACCTGAGGGGATCTATAAGGACCAACCAAAAATTAATCACTCTTTAACACAATTTGAATAAAAAATCGCGCTCTTATTTGGGGGCAACGTAAAGGTTCCAGCGTAATTTACAGCCGAGATATCTCGCCGGTTAAGCTAGCCATGGATGATGCCTGCTAGCAATGCCTCTCTACCTATCTACGCATGACCTTACTTGTGATCAAAATTATAGCACGGCCTAGGATTGACTCTAATTCATCATTTTAACAACCGCAGATATATGATTTTTCCCTAGATAATCCACCTTGGCTTAAAGTGTAAATTATACTGCTGGCAGGTTAACTATGTAGCCATGCGTTGAATGAAAATGCCAACATATTTCTATAGGTGGTTGGCTATTTTAGTGATGAGATGGATAAATTACTCAGAGACTTATGAAAATATTTCAACTGATCTCTATCATTCTTATTTGAATCAGGAGACTGGTAGTGCTCGACAATGGAGGCGGACCGGACCGACCAAGGATCGGATTTTCACGATGATATAGTCCTTTAATATTGTTGAATAGCTTTTTTTTATGAAATTCACAATAATAAAACATATCTACATAACATACTATCACACTGTTTTCACAATTTATTAAATTACTGGTAACAACGATATCATTCATTGAAAGGCGAAAAAATAGGGAGCATTCAGATTGTTTTTATCACAATAAAGATTCACCAAAAATTCGAATTCCAAGTAAATCCTTGGACTGCGAAATTCAAAGCTATGTTAAATCGAAAAAATGTGAGCCAAACCTGATTTAAGGACAAACGAATTCTCGTCGTTGATGTGAGATTTAGCGAGGAGTTGTCAGGCGAATGGAGAAATTTCGGCCTCGATACAGGCGCGTTGGCAATGGATCTTGTTCATTTGAGATCGATCCACTTAGGGTCCGTTGCTCTATGGCGAGTTTGCGCGGCCGTTTAGCAAAACGCAGTTTTTTTTACAGTTCACGATCATAAGAGCGGGGTCGAGACGCTAACAAGAGACTCACCAGTCTAGCAGTCAAATTACGGTCATCCGCTCCACTCAAGGCAGTTCATACATTAACAGCTTTGGCTTGGGTATTTTTAGGCTGATGGCAAGTGGGCAACCCACAAGGAGATTCCTTGAATCATTAATATAAACTAATAAATAGAAAATCCAACGAACATTTTCCCAAAAAGCGACACGAATATAATCTGCGAGAGGCATGAGACCAGCAGACGGGAAAATGGTTGGATTAGGGTCGAAGAATAACAGCATACAGTAAAACCTTGGATTGTGAGCATAATACGTTCATTCCCAAAATATGCTTGCTAACTACATAACTCTTAAATCAAAACGATTTTCCCCATAAAAAACGGAAACCCACAAGGAACTTTCTTGAACCATGAAAATAAAATAATAAATAGCGAATACAACGAATATTTTATCTCTATGCCTTACAACTCGCAAAAGATATGTTGCGAAAATAATATGCGAGAGGCATGAGAATATCAGACGGGAAAACGGTTAGCTAAGGGTCGAAGGATAACAGCATACAGTAAAACCTTGGATTTTGAGCAAAATACGTTCATTCCCAAAATATTCTTGCTAACTACATAACTCGTAAATCAAAACGATTTTTCCCATAAAAATGGAAACTGGTGCTCTGATCCGCAGCCCAAAATTATTCAAATAAAAATTAATGTTAAAAAATATGTAGTAAAAGTCACGAAAGGAAATAAACTCCACTTTACCTTCACACAAAGATTCAAGATTGGAAAGTTATATATTTCTGTTACCGTCATAATCGTAAAAAGTGCAAATCTGTCCGACTGCTCAACCATATATCACTTTACACTTAGTTACCAAAAGACAACAATATTACGAGACGAGGGTTTAACGAATCAATCATTGAGTGTTACTTAGCAGTTATCTTTGAACTCATGACTTTTTATCTTAATGCAGATAGCCGATAGGTACTGATGATAGCTCGTCTATTCTTTGTCTAAATTCTTCAAAACTGGCCAGATAGAGTCTCTTCAGTTTATAGAGCGAACATACAGCGGAGATTGGAACCCAGCCTTCCAAATCTACGCATTTTTCGTCCCAGTTCGGAGCGTATGAGGTCTGCCTCGTGAAAATGTCGTCAATGCTTTCACCTGCATCGCTTGTATTGTGATCACTTAACGCTGTGGGGACAAAGCGCATACATACATACTGCTTGTATTGGATGACCCTCTTGTTTACCAAGTTAAAAATATTTATAAATATTTTCTCGTCCAGTAACTTACTCAAATACCAAGTAACTCGCAATCTAAAGTTTTACCACAAAGTTTCAAGGGTAATATATGGATTTTTGACCAAAATCCCAACGGATAAAGCTATGTCGCACCGTGTTGACATATAATTTGAACCGAAAACGCGCATAATATTTGGTCGTGGGGTCATTTAAATCCGTGACTTTTGGGTGGCCAGTTTAACACATAAGCATTCCGCCAACTGCGACCGGTATGTTATCGTACAATAAGCTCTAATCAACTACGCAGTGAAAACCAGTGCCGTATCGTGACATGGGTCCAACTGAGCGGCTCCCCGGGGCACAATTGCACGGGGAGCCCAATCAGCCCATAGAAATCTTTGAACACGAATGTAAATGGCAGGAGCCTCATGCATTATAAATCTTCAGATACAGTTAAATAATTGGAATTACCTTAACTTCTGATATATCGTGGCTAACCTATGTACAAAACATATGCGGCACAGCATTAAAGAAGCTAGGTTTTGTTAAGTGTATAATAGGAAGGTCCTCGGATGAAAAAGTCAAAGAGAGATGCTTCTTTGCTCTGGTTAGACCACACCTCGAATACGCCACGAGGATTTGGGACCATGGTCATGAAGATTTATCCAAAAATATAACAAAATACATAGGAAAGCAGCGCGCTTCGTTAAAAACTGCTACGAACGTACATATAGTGTTTCACAACTTTTAAAGGGATTTTGGTGGGAGCCCCTAGAGACTCGGAGGCTACACGCTAGGCTTAGCTTGCTTGCAAAATTCAGAACTGGTGTGTTTCAGAGTGACACAGAGAGTATTACTATGACGCCTCACTGCGTCTCTAGGTCTGACGGAAGCGATAGAATAAAAGAGATATGTTGTCGAACAGATAGGTACAAAAGCTCGTTCTTTCCGCGCACAATAAGCGACCACAATAAAACTGAGATCCACTCCCATAATACATGTCACCATTCCTCCTCCCAAAACCATATCCCTTACATCTTTACACCGCTGGTGTTCAAACACCCCCTGACTCACGCCCATTCGGTGGCTCACGGGGTATTATGTAGATGTAGATCCAGTGGCCATCAATACCTCAAAACGGCACGTTAAAATTTATCACGGCCAATGGATTATGTATCTTCGACGGGCGTATATTTTTTGCTGATGATACCAATGCCAATGCGATGAGATGCATCACGAATTAGGTAATATTTTGAAAGGACAACCGAGACTATCTTTTGACTTGGTGGCGACTGACCTCCCTACCGAAGCTCTCTCCTCCCGATACGCACCACGCATAAGAGCATGCAAGAGCATGCAGTACGCTATTTTGACATCTCCAAATTGCTGTAAAACCTCGCTCAATTTGCTTGGAAGCCGCCTTAATTATTTATTTTTGAGCTTGGTAGTTTTTGTGATAGCAAGTCATAAAAACAGCAAACCTCAATCGTCAAAAACCTTTAATTTCCTTAGGAAGCTCTTTCCTTATTTCTTGCCGTCCAATCTTGATAGGTCTGCAGATTTGCTTTTGAATATAACTTAATAAATTGGAAAAGTCAACTTTTTCAATCGAGGAACGAAAATTTCCATGAAAATGAACTTGAAAACTGCGAGTTCGTGTTACAGTCTCACAGAGATGGCACAATGCGTAGGTACTCAAATGGACCGACTAACAGAAATGAATTATATCTCATGAAATAAATGGAAAGTGACCATCAGACAAAGTGTCAGTCTACATATATCATATTATACGTGCAACTTCCAAGCTTAAACAGAATCATTTAGTCCATTTTACGGATGAACTGGATGCAATCAACTTATGCCGAAGATATAACTATTCAATCATCCCCTCGATTGGTGAGATCAAATATATAGAAACGTGAAGAACTAAATCTTCAAAGAATTTGATAAATATGTATTTAGCCCACCTAACCGTAACAAATGCATTTTAATACATTAATCTAATTAGATTAATGAGTCTCCTATCGTGAAAGATAGTGGTTCCGTGTCGGTAGCTGAGGTAGTGCGGAAGATGTGGGAATCGAAAGTGGACGACTTCGTCATTGAATGTATTGAAATGAGTAATAATGTACTAGGATATTCTCGAATATACTAGAATTAACTGGACCGGAGGGATCGGAGTGAGAATGTACAAGAATATTCTCGACTGTACTAGAATGACCTGGACCGGTAGGATCGAGAATATTTTGCAATATTCAAGGACCATTGTGTGCTGGTGGTGAGCATGGCCTCTGACACTATGTAAGGCGAAGCGTGACGCGCATGCATCAGTTGACTTATTCTAAATAAAAGTGCACGGATAAAAGTAAAACACGAAAAATTGAAAGATAGAAAGTGATAAAAACAGTGAAAAGAGATTAGAGAAGTGTGAAAAGTGAAAATACAAAGAGAAAAAATGCCAAAGAGGAAGAGAGAATTTTCATGATCCAGGATCATATAGCAAAGACAAAAGATGGCGCGGAGGAATGAAACCAAAGAAGAAAGAGGACCACGTCTAGTATTGCTGGACAAAAACTCTCAACGGAGAAAAACAGAGACGAACAACGTGAAAATGTTTGGGAAACGTTTCGAACAAGACAACGAATGCGTAGAAATAGAGAAACAGATGCATGAAAACAGGCGGATGAAAGATATAATAATAATAATAGAATTTATTGTTCTTTTGGTCATTTACATGACATAGAACATGGTCAAAAAATCAAGATGAAACAAGTACTCACATAAGAATATAACAATTGTAACACTATTTGCATAATTACAATTTGTCACTAAGGAACTACTCATTGATGCTATAATAGCATTTCTGCAGCAAGAACTCTTTTAGATTTGTTTTAAAAGTAGCCACAGTGGACTTCTTTTTTATACAAGGAGGCAGTTTATTATAAATAATAGACAAGGAGTGGTGTGGGCCTTTCAATATTTATATCTTGGGGTCGAGGTGTATGTGTTTATTGAAGTCGAATTCTCTGTAGGGGATTATGATGAATGAAGACGGTTAACATTTACTTGGCTCCCCTGTCAGCACCTTTCAGAAAGTATGGCTTTGTGATGATTTTGATATGAACAGAATAGAGAGAGAATTGAGGAACCTTTGCTTAGGGGAGCAGGTCGAGGCGCAATTGTTGGAAACAACTGTCCGCACAGATGTAGCAGAAAGGTACACAGCGAAGCGTGTTGTCTTTAGCTATTTAACAATAAAATGTTACCGAGTGTAGCGGAATATATTTCAATGCCTAATTCACCATTTATTGCAGTACTCATTTAAGTTTTGAGTTTCTTTAAGTTGAACCGTTTTCGGCTTATTCGCATTTCGCCTTGTTTTTTCTCTTAAGTACCTACTCAGTCACATTCAATTTTTCGCGACACTGGTATTTATGATACTTACCACCTGATATTTAAATTATAACGGACGAGTAAGAATCAGATACTGGTAAGAAAAATAAGCGAAAATGAACACATCAAAGTATATCATGTATGTGCAATAAGTATGCACATTGCAGCTAACATGCATGCACTAGAAGAAATTGCGGAAATATATTTTAATGCTCTCTACTCATGTAAAATATTATTTTTGCGCATTATGAGATTCGGATGGACAGTTTCGGAGCTATGGAAGAAAAATGTCAGGATTACAATTGAAAAACTTGCACCCGGTCAGCCGATAGTACATGTTATTAATGTGACTTGGACGACTGTTCACTAATGGCCGGTAACAAAAACATTTAGTTGTGAAGTCAATGGTTGTGAGATCCATGAAGTTGTAGATCTAAAAAGATATTCGGATTACAGGAACACATCTAATATTTACATAACGTATTTCCCAATAGTCACAGTCTAAGTCAAGCTAATATCGTGAGAAGTAATGAAATGTGTTTAACTTCTTGGAAATTATAAGAATGAGAAGATTAAGCATCGAAGATGCTGCGAACGGTTAGAGAGTAAACCCTGCTCTGGTTTCAGAGGAAAAAAGCAGATATTTACGCCTTTAGAAATTAAACTTAACTCTCTTTGGAAACGAGATTTTTCATCATTATGAGCTAAAGGCGTCCAACATCATTAACACCTAGCTCCGTCTATCCTTCGAGTCCATTGAATATCTTCACGGCGGTAAACTATTCACCACCGCTTTACGCAACTTTTCTTTCCATGGCCATGTGTATTCTCCTCTTGCAGTGCACCCTTTCCCTTAAGTGCTAAGTGAATAATATGGGGGCAGCATATTTTCCAATTTAATGAAAATCTTTCTGGAATGGTGTCGGTCTTTCAATCATCTATGCGTATCCTCGTGACAGTGAAATGTTTAAAATTGCGACATAAATTCTGGCAGCATTGAAAAAGAAAAGAAGTTAATTAAAATTCTTACGAACCTAAATAGAACCGCTTTGTCAAGTTTTAGCGTCTCTAATTATTCTCCGTATTCTTTCTTTAATCTTTTAAAAGGCAATCTTTGACTGTCACATTCAATACGATGGTTAAAGAGCCTCTTATCAGTCAAGTACTCTATTGAAGATTTTTCAACTGGTACTAAAAAATAAAACGTCTCCTTAATTCTTACATTTTCACACCAAAGAGTTGCTTGTATGAGTCTCATCTTTAAGGTTCTTGGATTATTTTAATACCATGACGAAGAGAGACAAAAATAATTAAAATTGAATTCGAAGTAAGTACGAAAGTGCAAGACACAATCAGTGATAGAAGCACAGACTGGATGGGATAAACTCTTGGGAATTAAAAAAATTGTTTCTCCTCTTTTAGGGTTCTTGGAACTCCTTTCTCTTCGAGAAAACATCAATAGCAGACACTTCGACAGGTTTGCGTAGGCAAATCAGTCAGAAAAGACCGATGGCAGAGATGTGCCAACAGGTTACGCCCGTTTCAAATGCGTCGTTATTATTCCAAAGACTGGACAAAGACTAAGGAGGCTATTTTCTCTCAGCGCACTCAAAAAAAGTTTGCGCGAAGCGTTCATATCTCAATTTACCTGATGTTCTCTCCCCGCAACCGGTCCTCATGCATCTTCCCCTCCTCTTCTTTTTCGAATTCCGCATCGCACTCTAACGAGCACACAAAACCTCTTCTTGCTTGCCAATATTTCTTCTCACCACTTCGCTCTTTGTTTGCAATGACGCAACGAGCTCGTGAGATCATCGTTTCGGAGAAGGCTGGACGGATTCGAACGGGACTCTTTCCCCCAGAGCCTAATGCGCCCTAATCACGTGTTTTATTTTTTTTTCCTCCCCGAAAGAGTCATCTTGTTTTCCCCGCCAGGTGATGTTCCTCCCATCTTCAGCCGGGAACTCCAACCTCACCCCTCACTCCCAACCCTTCCCCCTTCGATGAACTCCGGAAGGCAAACAACACCCGAGGGTCTTATATAAGTCCACCATTCCACGACTGGGGTCTGTACGGTGATCGCTCTTAGCCTCAGAAGACAAAGATGGTGTCCCTAGCGCCCGTTTCGTTTCTCTTGGCCCTGGTGCTCGTCGTGAACGCGGCCAGTTTCCGTGATGACTCTCCCAGCGAGCCGGAGGGTCCTCTGGACGCCCCTGGTCCCGTCGGGATCAGGCCCCTGCCGGCCAAGTTGCCGGACGATTGGCCCAGGCCCACTCCGGGCAACTACGAGACCGGGGGAAAGCAACGGAGGGAAGCGACAGACAAGAAGACGACGGACAACAGACCCGTGATAAAACCCCAGTCAGAGTACAAGCCATCGACGCAGCCTAGGCCCCAGGCATCAAGGCCAGCGTAAGACAGTTCTTTTTATTTTCATTAGTGTCAACGGGGTGCATCCATCCTATTTCTTTATTTAAATCCGAGCACCGTAAAGCTCATTTGTGAATGTTTTGCAGACAATTTATACTTGCGTAACTAATAAATAATAAACAAGATAAAATTTGTGACTTCCACTGTTCATATAAAAACTAACGACCGGTTTCGGCTGTCACGCCATCTTCAGGTTGTTCCGGACCAACCTGAAGATGGCGCGACAGCCGAATCCGATTTTTAGTTTTTAAATAAATTGTGGAAGTCACAAACTTTATCTTGTTTACTATGACGTCCTTCCACCAAGTGAAAGCTTCTAATTTCCATATTCTTGCGTAGCTAGTTCCAACGTCCAGCGTCCCACAAGGTAGCATGACTTAACTAGAGTTATAAATTGTTCACATCGATGATGTAGATGCCAGAACTTCTGGAATAATTAGATAGCTCGCTGAATTAGCTATTATTCAACAAAATATTACAAAACACGACCATAGTGAAGGGTTTTTACTAATTATTACATTTTCAAGCCTGGTATTCTAACACCAGCTGACACATGACCTCACGGCCTCACGCAGGGCCGTAAGTATAATTAGAACGTCCATTGTGGAGGTGGTCGAGTGATTGAGAAATTGTTGAACAAATGACTCAATTTTCACAGAAGTTTCTTCTTTTGGAATTTTAAACTATCAGCCTATCTTCTTCTTCACCTCCTCAGGATTAGCCTTGAGGAGGTTTTTGGCAAAGAAAAAGAGACGTTGGTCTTTTAAAATCAAGACTCTCGGCATCTCTTAAGACGAAACTGTTCCCTACCAGTATGACCGTAAACATTTTTTATAATTTGAACTGGCATTCGTGTTTGTGCCATCAGCAAAAGACCATGGAGAACTGCATTTAATTGATTCAATCAAGATCTAGTAGGGTAGACATTTAGTGACACAAATACATAACGTTAGCGTGCGGTTCACTTCCGATCTCTTCCCATTCCGTTTCCCTGTCATTTCATGGCTGTAGTAAGGACAGCTCTGCCACATGCCCCTGCGGCGGCTTGAATGGCAGTGAGTAGATGTAGAAATAAGATGTCTACAGGTGCCTCGGAAGTCTTTAAGATATAATCAGGGAAAGGGAGGATGCAAACGTTGGTTTGAGAATGAGAGATACAGAGTGGCCTGAAATATGACATCGGAGGTAAAGTCGAAGAACGTAGAAAGTCCGTGACGGAGGGAAGAATTTTGTCTTCCGGGAATACAAAGAAAAAAATTAGGATTTCGCAAGTTAAATATGGCAGAAGATGAAAATAACTTCCGAAGAAATTAATCTGGAGCAAGTTAAAGTGTTGAGCGAGAGCGGAGTAAGACGTCCGTATATGATGGTGTACAAAATTTCAGAAAAATGCTGTCCGAAAAAAAAAACATTTTTATTGGTAAATTCCTTTGTAATAAATTATTTTCATACATATCACAAAAATGTTTCTCTGTCAAAACTTATTCGGCAGTTTATTTGAATCCATAGACATGCTGAGAAAAACGGGACGCACTGCTACTTTAGGGATTGTGATGTCTTTGTCACTTGAGTTATGACCACCTCGATATGGATGAGCCCTGTTATATCAATGCAAATGGTATTCGATTGCCGATTTCCACAACGCTGGTACTTATAAAAAGCTCCTCACACACAGAAAATAACTCGCAGCAAAACAGAAAATGAGAGATTTGGCGAGTTTCAAGTTGATAATAATGCAGTGAAACCAGAGCAAATAGCTTTATATAGTCTGAAATATACTACCAACCACCAATTTCTATTCTCTTAAAAATGTATGCTCCTCAGAGGGAATTAAGAACCGTAATTATTTCAAAGGTATAACCTGTATTGGATATGGTTCATCTACTTTCATTGTCGAGTTCATCAAGTCAATGCAAGTTTTATGGAGTATGTGAATGCATTGCCACTCAGCCGACTAGTTTTTCGAGGCATGTAAAATTCTCGTGAGTTATGAAGATATTCAACTGCAAGAAAGCATTCTCAGAGCCTTCAATGGTCAGTATAGGATGAACACGAAGCGCAATTGAGTTGTTTCTTTGAACAAGAAAGACTATTTATAGTCTCCTACTACATGATGAACTAGGTTACAAATCCACGAAGACTTTGTTCTCATAAACAATTTTATTTTGAAATACTTCAAGATGCTAGCAAATCCATTTTTAGATCGTATATTTTTACTTGAATAACGACACTACTTTTCTAAGCTCTTCCGGGTATCTTCAGTTGAAAGCTGGAAATTGCTTAAGTATGCGGAAAATATATTCCTACTGTCGGTGCAAAAACTATGTAGACTCGAGTCTGGACACGAGTTCAAAATGAACCGTTGGACCTATATGAATGCGAGTTACACCAAACATAGATTATTTTATTTTTCGTTTAATCGCGGTTTCCGATTAATTTTACGATACACTCTAGATTTTTTATTATGGCGAGAGCAAAAAATGTGCCGATTTTTTGGCGTTTTCGTACAGAACGCTCTCTTTGACATTTAATAGTAAAGAAACTTGAAGTTTAATCGTTATGAACCTCTAGTGTTGTGTAGTAAAAACATATTTAAATAAATTTTTAAACTTTATTTCTTTCTAATTTGCCATAAAAAGCTATTATCAAGTTTATGAAACAACTTTGTCTTGGACATGGAGAGTAGTAGAAGCAAAATCTTGGTCTTGTTTTGAAGCTCTTTACAGCAGTATTTAATAACAATTACCATCATAAACCCACATTGAGATATAGATTTTTAACGAGTTAATAAACAACCTAGTATTTAAGCGGGCTCAAGCCAGCGGTGAGGCGGCCGTATTCGCGAGAGGGGTGGTGAAATTTTGAGCCCTGTTGCTACTTGCGGGTTGCGGACCGTCCATGTCTTGGAATCTCTTTAGACACAGTGAAGGTCAGTGCATCAAGGAAAGGCCCTAATGAGAAATGGTGATGGAAAATGGTTAGGTACTGAAAAGAGCACAAATGCTATCCAAAATAATGGTCATACAAAGAGTGTGTGCAGCTATTGTTTTCGCCCTTCGAGGCAATGCACTTAAGGAGCGTTTGAGTAACGGATTCGGCCCGCAACCCGTAATATTTAGCTGTCAGATTGACTATGCTTGGCTTCAAGTGTTTAAATACATAATACGTGATTCCTCTTCAATATAGACGAGAATCACCAACTCCGCCACCGCGCCAGGGACAAAAGCCGCAGCCCCTGCCAGCAACACCCAACCAGCATAAGCCCCAAACCCTTCCAGTTCATCCTGGTCCCAATGGAAATCGTCAAGGATTGACCAAGCCAGCACCATTACCAGTCAAGCCCGCGTAAGTAGTTTTCTGATAGATTATCTCGGTCAAATAGCTAAATGATGCTTACCAGATACGAGTAAATATGCAAAGGACTCCGCGGTACCTGATCCTCGGAGAAACCGTTGTTATCGGTTGTCCCACGTATAATGTACTTATGGGCGCCATAGTTGTCTCCTTTATAGTCAATGACACTAGAAAGAGTAACAAAAATTGTTTGCTTAAATAGTTTGCCTTGTTCCACGGAAGCGGAAAGTTCAATGTGAGTTGAAATTCACACGAAATAATTCAAACCGCTCGCTCTCTGAGAGCCCCTCGAAAAAGGAAGCTGCGTCGCGAAATTTTTCAGGTGGAGTGCAGCGATTGCTTTTAACCTACCGCAAATAATTTAAATCAAGTCGATCCAACAATGGTAGGATAATAAATCGAGTTATTTAAAGATCAGCATTTTTTTTACGGCGGGAAGCAAAGTTCATCAACTCGAGAACTTAAATATAGCCATTTTGCAAGCTCGATACACTTTTTAATCAGCATCGCAGAACTTAAGCGCCATTTGCATCTGAATTCTTTAGTTTTACTGAAAATTAAAAACCAAGCAAGGAAAGAAAAAAGTTTTATTTCAAATCCTCATAATGATTTTCAGCCGCACCTAATCTGACAAGGTAGCTTCAACTTCGAAAACTTTGTGATGGAGCAGAAAGCTGTAAACTTTCAATCTAAAGCTCTACAATATTGGCGTATAATTCGCTTATATTTTGATGAATATTTACAAGCATTTTCTTGAATTTGAGTATCACGTGTATTCATAAGCATGGAAGATAATTAAAGGGAACTTATATACATAGAATTTTGTCATGTTGAGGGTTATTTTAATCGAAGTTCGATCCAATTTCAAATCGGCGTTGAATGATTTAACAACCAATGCTAGAATGATATCATATAATGCATCATATTTCATGCATAGCTGAAGTTAAATATTAAATAATCGAATACAATTTTTCATTTAAACGCTGAAATAATCTACCTACTCCGTCACTTTGATGATATAGTGACATAGTGACATTTTCTTGATCAAGTGGACCACTCTAACTTTTGAATGCCAATAACCTCATGGTCAACCATATCAAATTAGGTCAAAAAACGAACTGTAACACAAGGAAAAGTGTCAATTTATTTCAAAGTAATATAAAGAAACATTAAGGTAATCAATTCCATTCCCTTCAGTTCATTTAAGAACGTTACGCATAATTAAACGTTCAGTTCCCAAGGATGAAATATTGGGCCAGCGTGAGGTAATACAGTTATAGAGAGAAATTAATTGTATACCTCATAAAAGTACATTATAGTGTATCTAGAATATTATAAATCACATGTGAACGAGGAGATAAATGGTTTACCTATCATCTGAAACCATTTCCTTAGATTTTGCAATAGGAGAAAGGAGGGCAAGTGACACACGAAGTGCTTACTAAGTCAATATATTCGTCATTCCCAAATAAATTATAATTACGGTACTTTGATATAAATCTGTGTTTGAACTATCCCTACTGAGGAGGACAATTTGTTCAATTATTTTCATCTTGAAGATGGAGAACACTGGCAAAATGTTTACACTGCAGAAAACTACCAACCAACGCTTAGGCACGTAATGCCTAATATCAGGGTACAATGTAAAAAAAAATATTCGGTTTCCTGTGTCATAAAATTGGATTTGGGGCAGGAAATTGAGAATGAGGGGAAGTATTTGTGGAAAAACGAGAGGAGGTTGGCAGACTCGAGGAAAGGAACGGCAAGAGGTGGGCCGGGGGAATGGGTGATGACTGAAATAATGGGAAGTGGGATGAAAATGAACAATTGATGTAGGTTTACGATGCTCTATTTCTGAAGCATCACAAAGCCATACTTTCTGAAAGGTGCTGACAGGGGAGCCTAGTAAATGTTAACCGTCTTCCTTCATCATGATCCCCTACAGAGAATTCAACTTCAATAAACACATACACCTCGACCCCAAGATATTAGGCCTGCGTGAAGTAATACAGAATAAGAAGAAAATTAATTTAATATCTCGTTAAAATAAATTGTAATGCATCAAAAACATTATAAATCGCATATGAGGATATGAATGAATTTTCTTCATCAAGCAATGCATTTTGGTGAAATATGCATTAATGATTGATTTCCTTAGTGGTATACAGTCACATATCAGCGCCAAGGAGCTTAAAATTATTCTCTCCTGCTTGCTATACTCCTTGATCAGACTTCTGTCAAGCTCGCCGTGCTAATAATTTATTTTGCTTTGAGTTCCTGTTTCGCGTCGCTGCAGTCTATTTAAAGTTCATCTTAAGTGATAGTATAGAGAGCGTACCTGAATTCGAGTAAACCTTAAGTGAAGTCACTTAAGGTAAGCCTGTAGTGTAGACGAGGGGGTTGTAGGATTATTAGATAGCTGAAGGCCGAAATTCTACATAGATCTGTGAAATTTGATCAACCCGCTTGTTACCGGAGAGGTTACAGTGTTCTCTATCTTCAAGATGGATATAATATATGTCCAAAAGACAAGTGCTTAAACTCTTTCATGTGATTATTTTCAGTCAGAGCAACACGCAGAAGCCACAGACTCAGCCAGGACTGGCTGGTAATCGTCAAGGACTGACCAAGCCCGCACCACTCCCGGCACACGCAAGGACGCAGTAAGGACGACGTTTATCAGTCATTTTTTTGTGAATTTAACTTTCAAATTTTGGCTCAATAATTTATAAGCAAGTAAATATGTGAAACACGTGATATAAATTTTGGAAATTTCACAGAAGCTAAAAAAAATTGTAAAATTTTACAGTCCAACGACCGGACCAGACAGAATGGACATCATCAGGTCCACTATTGGATGAAACTGGTCGTTATAAAAACACACTGTGGAATTTTACGAAGTTTTTATATCGTGTAACGATGAGGTTTTGAGCCTAATAATAAAATACCCTAAGAGAATTTAAGCCTAATTCCAAGAAATTCATTTCGCATCACGAGGTTTTGACACATAATTGCACGGACAGGGGAACCGAGAGAATTTCACGAACTATCTCAGTCCCACTATCTTGACGTGCTATCATCCCGCAGGTCCAACAACCTACGCAGTCGAAAGCCACCAAGTTGAGCGAAACATGTAAATCTCTCCATTTAATTTTTAAACATCGCATCAAAGAAAAAATGATTCTTCATACTATCTAAAGGCAATAACTCATTACGGGAAGCGGTGAATAATTTTGGCATGTTCTCGTTTTATTTTCATCTTCTTCCTTCAGCAAGCATAAGGCACTAAGCTTGTCTATCACCTTAATTTTTCAGTCTTGATATTTCTATCTCTTTCAAGGTCATCCTAGAGATCTTCTACCTCTCGCTCTCTTTCTCCATATTTCTTAGGGTTTTCTTCTTTCACCCATTCTTTTTACGTGATATCTTAATCTAAACCTCATATCCTAATATTGATGTCTGATATGATTCCACTAAAGGCACTATTTGATCCTACTATTAGTTCTTGCCTTTTGTCTATATTAAGTTTTCTGTCTCTTTAGTGCATTTCGAGCAGCTTTTAAAAAAAAACCATCTTAGATGGCTGTAATCTTTGTTTATTTGACATTGTAGTTGTCCAGTTCTCTCTGCCTCATACTTTACCGAAAGGAATTGATATTGTTCGATTAAAATTTGGTAAGGTGCATGTCATTACCTTTTTGAAATTTCTTACCTCATAGTAGGGATAAAAAATATGAAAGAACCTCTTTTTTTCTAATCATGAATAATATCTTTAGGTAATAACTTTGGAGTGATGGTCAGATATTTTAGAAAACACAAAATTTCCATATATTTATTGGCTTCCTCATGGCTATGAATTATTTTAAGAGTGCGTGTGAATTATATTTTTTAAGGATTTTTTTGGCGTGTTGGTCAGATTTTCTGGGAAACAAAACGTTTCCACATATATATTGGCTTCCTCAGGGCTATAACTTATTTTAAGTGTGCGTGCGAAATATATGTTTTTAATTCACTTAGCAGCATATATAAGCAAACAATATAGCATAGACTTTGTCAAACTGTTTGATAATGTATGTTGATAAGGTAATTCCTTTAGGAAGTCAAAATATTAAACGAAACGTTGGCTAAGTATGACGACTCAATCAGACTTGGCCAACATTTTGTGAAATATACTGACATCTTTGTTGTATATATGAACTTATATTGTTTTCCTAAAATTGTGACAATACTCCAAAATAAAATTCTTAAAAACTTTACCCATTACCCAAAAAAGAATACATTATTGCCTCCTTTATTTTTTCCGACATAAATTCGAAAAATTATATTTCACAATCAGGCGTCACGCTCTTGAGGAGGATCCAAAACCACAAGTACTCCCAGCCATCGCCGGAACCCAAAAGCCCCAAATTCTGCCGGCACCGATCGAGAACGAGAAGCCCCAGACTCAGCCAGTATTCCCCGAGGGTGAGAAGCCGGCGGTCCGACCACCGCCAGTCGAACCCCTGAGGCCCCAGACCATCCCGGCTTACGTGGGCAGCACGGTGAAGCCCATGACCATCCCGGCCATCGTCAACCCAAGGCCGCCCCTAGTCCTGGTCGACCCCGTCCCACCACACTTGGCCAACCAGTTTCCGGCCGACCGACCTGAGTAAGTATAATGTTAAATATTCCGAACGGTTTCGTCATCTTCATAATGAAATAAAATACGGTAAATGAAATCAAAGGTGAAATCATAATTCAGGGTGCGGCAGCATAATTTGCTGATTGGAAGGGTCAATAAAACATAAAATGTCAAAGGTATCGTTGTAATTATTTTCTCTCCATATTCTGCAACATTGGGCGTTTACTCTGTTTAAAAGATTGTATCCAACAAGTGGCTTCGATTTCTTATCCTCTATGCCAGGATTAACAAGTTTAGGTAAAAATTCAAATCAGAAAATTACACTGCCGCATCCTGTAAATACCTTTTATCAGTTCTTTCCATTAAGCACGGGATCAAAATAATATCCTTCGTATCGTACTTAAACTCTGTGTTATCTCTATCTAAAAGAATAATGTCCCTCCAATAATGAAAATAGTTTGAGCCGAAGTTTCCGTGAAAGCTTCCGCGGAGTTTTTTTTTGATGAAGAGAATGGTTTTTCGGGTCTCCTTCCGCGTTTATCCATTTTTTATGGACAATATTTCGCCAACGTTCCAGCTGGCTTCTTCAGGTCCACTGAAGTGTAGATGCAGGGTTTGGTCCGTCCTTTTATGTTATCCTGTTTCCGCGCCTTCGGGTAGAGGCGTGTCGTGATTGGTCAGTACTGTTGAAGAGCCGTTTCCAAGCGGTGGCGAGGGTGTAGCCGTCCTCTAGGTTGAAATTTCGAGTTTTTAATTCTCGAGAAGCCAGCTGGATCGCTGGCGAAATATTGTCCATAAAAAATGGATAAACCCGGAAGGAGACCCGAAAAACCATTCTCTTCATCAGTTTGATCCGAATTTTGCAAGTAATTTAAAGCCTAGCGTGTAGCCTCCGAGGCCCTTAACGGCTCCTACCCTAGATCTTGTATCAGCTATGGGATACTTTGAGTTCGCTCGTAGCAGTTATAAACGAAGTTTTAATCAGGCAAGGTGTGAATTTGCTTTTGAGGAATGACTATTTCGTAAAAATTAATACCAAGAATACTGGAGTAAGGCAAACAAATATCTATATCATTGTCAGCGTAACGCCATTTGCAAGAGTTGGCGTAGGTCATTATAGGGATCCTTATACTATTATGAACTACATTATAAGGAAATTACATAATGGGAATAATTAACAGAATGTAAGTGAATTAGCATTAGATCGGGGAGTTTGGATGGCTGTAGTCAACCGACTTTGGGATAGTACGACCAATGATGATAAGGGATACTTATATTGTTTTTTGCCATTGCAAAATATGTTATGATAATTAAATGAAGGTCTTGATGCATTTTAAACAGTCTCTTCAAAAGATTTCAATCTTTAGTTATGTAGTAATATGAGGGAAAATTTTGTCACATTTCGCATGCCTTTCACATCATATTGGAAGGTGGTCATATTGTACGGGATATATGAGGAAGCATTTGACACAATATCACTCTGTACCCAGCGACTGCAGAGTTGCTCAGTAGGTCTAGTTCTCTATAGGCACCTCATAAAACCACGACCACCTACATCCCTTTGATATCGTTCCAAGTTCTACAATGTTCAATCTGACCTCTTTTCATCCACAGACGTGATACCCCACAGAGCGGAGAGAACAAGCCACAGACCTTTCCAGCCCTGGTGAGTCCCCCAAAACCCCAGACGCCGGAAACCCTGCCCGCCATCGGCACCCAGCCGGTACTGACTGGAAACCGCGAGAGTTTCCTCAGACCAGCACCTCTGCCGGCTCATTCGGAATCCTCGTAAGGAAAAAAATTAAGATGAGCGTTTTGGAGAGTTAAATTGAACGGTCACGAAACAAACCAGTCACCATGAAGATATCTTCCTCCGTCCATCCTCACAGAGAGAAGCCCGGGGTGCTAATATCCATCCTGATTCATCCGAAGGGGCCACGACCTCTGCCGAACTTCAACAGCACGAGCTTCAACGAGTTCCCGATGGATGTCTCTCGCCATCCAACCAACGTCAAAGCTACAAATTGAATAAAAAACGAAAGGGGAAGAATATATCCTCTGTATTACTTGCTGTGAGATTGTTAAGAAAAATTGAGCGAAATGCAACTCGTTTCGAATTGAGTGGATGAAATATAATTTGTATTTTTTTTTTAAAGAAAACAATAGCTAAAATAAAGAGTATTTACTCATATACCGTGGTAACATTTCAAAAACCCCTAACTACCTTGTCTTTCAGAATTTTTCTAGAGCAACACGGACATCCGAGCGACCATATGAGAACTGAAAAGTATATTCCTTAAAACAGTAAGAAGTCTAAAACGGCAAAAGCGATCATTTACTCTTTTAACGCAAAATCTGATCAATTAGCAAACAATGAGGTACACTATTGAGTAGCAATTAAGTTTTAACAATTATAAGTTCATTAGTGACCCTGTGACATCATTTTCCCAAGAGCTACATGCCCAAATGCTTTCAGCGTTTCGGAGGTTAGGCAACCCTTAAAACTTAACTAACATGTTTGTCGTGGGTGTTGCATAATCACACATTTTTCTCAATGCTTGGAAATACCTCTGTATTTACCCACAATAATGTTTCAACGGTTTCACACATTTTCCAGTGAAATTATAAGTAAAGCTACACCATTGAAATAATCCATAGGATCACTCGCATACAGTTGGAAGCGATTCGCTTGGCCCATCATTATGGGCCAGTTTTTTTCAACTTACGATTCAATATAACACACCCAATTCTAATCGCCATTTTTTTAATGCTATGGATACACACGAAAAGATTCTTTTCACTACAGCATTAAAGGTTATTTCCGAAGTTGGTTTTAGCTTTCTAAATGCGACTCTGTTTTCTACATCTACATAATATCCTGCGAGCCGCCGCATGGGCGGATGGCAGGGGGTGTTAGGTCACCAGTCGTGTAAAGATGCAAGTTTTTGGTAAGGTGAAATGGTGACGTGTTTTATGAGAGTGTATTTAGTGGAGCTTAGTTTTTATTGTGGTCGCTTATTGTGCGCGGAAAGAACGAGTTTTTGTACTCATCTGTTCGATGATGTATCTATCATATTTTATCGCATCTGTCAGACCTAGAGATGTAGTGAGGAGTCAAGATAATATTTTCTGTGTCGCTCTGTGTTTTAAAGCAATAAATCCGGTTTTATCGCAACCCTTCACAATTGAGGTGTTTCTACACTCCCGACCTACTTTGAACGAATCAATGCCATTTTTACAAATGATGTCTAGATGATTTGCTTCATATGTTCAACTTTTCTCTTTCTTACTTCTTAATACATGATCTGAAGACAATAGTGAAAGCTGCCAGGGATATTATAGAAATACAAACAAACTAATGCTGCATACTTAAAAGAAATGACTAAAAAATCATGAACTAACCAAAAACACTTCCATTAAAATCTTTCTTCTCTCTCCAATGTTACATTAGTCATGTATGAAGCACATTACGTTGTGGCTTTAAATATAGCGTTGCCCAAAAATAAAGGCTCCATTTCTTTTTAATAAACTTTTAATCTTTAATATCATTATTTACATGGTCCAAATAAAGAGGAAAGTACATAGGAAGAGAGACCGGGAGGTAAGGGAACTAGCATTAGAAAGGTGGAGGGCTGCAGTCAAGAAATATTAGGATTGAACAACCAATGATTGAATCTTTTTTTAATCAAAAATCGAGGCAGGAAATTACCTAGAGACCTTGTGAGAAGATTAGGCTGAAGTTAATCATTGCAAATCGCACTAAAATTCGTACGAATAGAATGCTCCGGTTCTTTAAAAAAATAAATCTTAAAAATCGACAATAAAATGTTTCTAGTCAACGCTTCCCAACCATTACAATCATTTTTACGAACTGATTTATTTAATGTCATATTATAAACCTTTGGATCACATCATCAACATTAACATCTGATATATTGTGGGGATTACACATACAAAACATATGTGGCGCAGCATTAAAGAAACTAGGTTTTGTTAAACGTATAATAGGAAGGTCCTCGGATGAAAAAGTCAAAGAGGGGTGCTACTTTGCTCTGGTTAGGCCACACCTCGAATACGCCGCGAGGATTTGGGACCCTGGTCAAATAGATTTAACCAAAAAAATTAATAAAGTTCAAAGGAAAGCAACGCACTTCGTTCAAAACTGCTACGAGCGTACTTATAGTGTCTCAGAACTTTTAGAGGGATTAAGGTGGGAGCCCCTAGAGACTCGGAGGCTACACGCTAGGCTTAGGTTGCTTGATAAATTCAGAACTGATATTTTTCAGAGCGACATAGTGAATATTATCATGACTCCTAACTACATCTCTAGGTCTGACAGACGCGATAAAATAAGAGAGATACACTGCCTAAAATATAGGTACAAGAAATCGTTCATTCCGCCAACAATAAGCGATCACAAAAAAATTAAGCTCACTGAATACACTCCCATAATTCATGTCACAATTTCATCTCCAAAAAACTTACACCTTTACACGGCTGGTGACCCTACACCCCCTGCCACACCGCCATGCTGCGGCTCGCGGGGTAGATGTAGATCATTATGAAATTGCCAAAATGTCAATGGTTATGGTACGCAGCCAAAAATGTAGGTGGGTCATTCCATCCAAATTCGACCAGGTGATTGCCCTTGGGGTAACCGATTTCGACCAAATTTGGCAAATCGTCTTCATTTGATTACAAAATGAAAACCCCAAAGCCATTTTGTAATCCATTTAACGGTTTACGAGATATTGCAATGTTGTAAAACAAGAATTTTACAAAAGCGTCGTCGCATTTGACGGCATATCTCAGGCAATAAGGAAGATAAAAATGCATGCAATGACTTATTTTAAAGGTATTAAATTGAGAAAGATAACTGATGGATTATTACATAAAATTTAAACAATTAAATAAAGTTTATAACAAATTCAAATGTTCAAATCGATTTTTGACGATGTAGCTTTGCCTTCGATTTTCCTCATTTTTTAATATGTTGTAGATACAACCCTCCTCTACAATTTAAAAAAATTTGGTAGGGGTAATATTTCATTTAAGAAAGAAAAAAAGTTTTGAGTGAAGGCGTAACGCTGGTCCCCCGCCGCGGCGGCGTCCGGCTCTCGCGCCGAACGTTCAGTAGTCGGATCTCCAGATCTCTTCAGCGCGCTTCCTTTTCCATCTTCTTTTCACCAATTTTCACTGTATACCGACCCTTTGATTCCATTTACCCATGTCATTCGCTATTTGCTTCCCACTTAAGTGACCGTCGCTTTAGAATCTAGGATTAGCGACAACATGCTTAACAGCGGGGGCGACCGTGGGCCCACCAGCGGCCGTGCTCGGAGAACAATAGACAAACCTCGCCCCGTCTTAGACCTCCAATGCTACTTTCCTCTCTTCCCCTTTCTCATTCTCCTCTCATACCCTTTATTTTGTTCTGAGAAACATCTTTACAACCATTGCGCCCAGTAGCCGTCGCCCACCCTCACCCATTCACATATTAACCCCTGATAAAAAAACAACGGTAAATGCGAAGAGCTACCCATGACATTTTTTTTCCCTCACTAACTATCGCATTTGCAAGCAATTCGTCAGTTGCCGTCTATCCTCCGTCAGTGACGTTTCAAAACTCTCCTTGGTCTCATTTTTAGAGGGCGCGTGTTTTAGTGCGAGTAAACATTTTTTGGTCTGCAGCGGTTGATTATGATATTTTCAGTTGGTGATGCTTTAAACCAGAAATGTTCGAGTGTAACAGTATTGAGGAGTTTTCGCAGCTATTCTACTCGTGAAATTGAGTTGATCGAATTGAAAAGTGGTGTGGATGCTGTACTCAGTGTGTGCAACCGTCATTGTAAGGATTATTTACTCTTCTACGAGGTTCGTCAAGAGCGGTGCTGCAATCCCTTGAATTTGCATAGAAACATTCGCTCGACAAATTTATGGACAATAACAAGCGAGTTCCACAATTTCTACCATGACACAGTGCCTGTTGTAATAGAGGGTAGAAGCTATGTGTTCAATGTAAAGTGGGTGTGAAAAAATTCAACAAGCCAGAAAATTTTGCCGAATAGAACAATCCAGGTTGCTCTCAACATGTGCCAGAAAGTCAGTCAGAGGTCGCCACAAATGACGATTATCAGAGTAGGGTTTATGGTGCAGAAGGACCTTCAACCAGTGCTACATTCGCTATTAAATCTCAAGGTTATTAGTCAGAGTTATCAGTTAGTTCTATGAAAGATAGCGGGACTGATGAAACCAATGGATGTCAGTACATTCCAGGAAAAGAAATTTGCTTGGGAAAACTGAACAAGACGTTAAAAATCCCTGGATCAAACACCTGTAACAACAACAAAAAATTGCAGAAGAAAAGCAAATATCTAGCGAAGAAAGTAAAAGTGGCAACCGCTGCTTTGAGATTATCTTTTCAAAAGGTTACTGGTGGGAAGGTGAATATTCAAGAAGATATTCCTGAACAAGAAGATCTCTTCCACCAAGATGGCAAGGAAATGATTATGAAGCTGAAGGATAAGTTCCTAAACGCTACGAAAATGAGTGAAAGATTTTTTATTCTATCTGTCCTACCTAAATCTTGGAGTGTTTCAAAGATAAAGCAGGAGTTTCAAACATCGACGTATTTGGTCAAAAAGATGAATAAATACCTATCTGAGTAAGGAATTCTATGCTCTGCGAACGCGAGACGAAACAAATACCTCTCAAATGACACTAAACTGATAGTGATTGAGTTCTGCCGTGAACCAGATATTAGTAGAGAAATGGCGGGCAAAAAAGAGTGTAAAGGAGGGAAATGTGCGCGTAGTAAAGCAGAAAATGTTAATTCTTTGCAATTTGAGGGAAGCTAATGAAGCCTTTTAAGAGAGAAATCCTAATTTAAAGATTGGTTTCTCCAAATTTGCAGATTTGAAGCCTCCTGAGTGCGTGTTGGCTGGTGAACCTGGCACTCACATCATATGTGTCTGCATGATCCACCAGAATTACAAGTTACAGTTCCTCGGGGCTGGATTAGGGCAAATAAAGTCGGATAACGGAGAAAAAATTTTCTAAACTTATCGGGATTGCCTGGAATTCTCACTCTGTCGCCCTCTGTTAGAAATGTGCGTCATGAGTGAGTACCCAGAAACACTGCCACGAGAAGAGGGCGAAAACGGTGATGATGTCGTCAGAAAATGTGGGAGTAGAGACTGAATGACAGAAATTATTTCAGAGTACATCAGGGAAAAAAGTACGGATAAGGTTTGTTTCAAGCAATGGACCTAGGAAAATTATTTTGCGTTCACCACACAGGTCAAGGACGTAAATATTTTTTGTGAGGCTTTCGCTGAGAATACCACCAAAGTAAGAAGGCATGACTACATCGCTTGCATGCAAACTATATTTTATTTAAAATGTCAGTGACAATCTGAAATTGCGTAAAGTTGTCGTTGTGGCCGATTTGTCTGAGAATTTTTCTTTTCTTTACCAAGATGCTGTACAGGGGGTCCATTGGTGTAACGATCAGACTACAGTACATCCATTTGCGTGTTACAGCAGAAATACCTGCGATAAAGTCGCACCTTTCAGTTTGGTTATTATTTCAGACTGTATGGAACATAACGTGAGTGCATTCTATACCTTTCAAGGGAAACTGATAACTTTTCTTCGAAGAAGAGTACATTATCTAAGTAGAATAATTTACTATTCCGACGGTGCTGTGGCTCAATAGAAGAACCGCTACAACATGATGAATCAATTGCATCACTAGGAAGATTTCGACGGTGATGCTGAATGGCATTTCTATGACACATTTCAAAGAAAGTGCCCGAGTGACGGACTAGGAGGAACATAATAAAGGGTATGCGAGGTGAATGAGATAGGGGAAGAGAGGAAAGTAGCATTGGAGGTTTAAGACGGGGCGAGGTTTGTCTATTGTTCTCCGAGCACGGCCGCTGGTGGGCCCACGGTCGCCCCCGCTGTTAAGCATGTTGTCGCTAATCCTAGATTCTAAAGCGACGGTCACTTAAGTGGGAAGCAAATAGCGAATGACATGGGTAAATGGAATCAAAGGGTCGGTATACAGTGAAAATTGGTGAAAAGAAGATGGAAAAGGAAGCGCGCTGAAGAGATCTGGAGATCCGACTACTGAACGTTCGGCGCGAGAGCCGGACGCCGCCGCGGCGGGGGACCAGCGTTACGCCTTCACTCAAAACTTTTTTTCTTTCTTAAATGAAATATTACCCCTACCAAATTTTTTTAAATTGTAGAGGAGGGTTGTATCTACAACATATTAAAAAATGAGGAAAACCGAAGGCAAAGCTACATCGTCAAAAATCGATTTGAACATTTGAATTTGTTATAAACTTTATTTAATTGTTTAAATTTTATGTAATAATCCATCAGTTATCTTTCTCAATTTAATACCTTTAAAATAAGTCATTGCATGCATTTTTATCTTCCTTATTGCCTGAGATATGCCGTCAAATGCGACGACGCTTTTGTAAAATTCTTGTTTTACAACATTGCAATATCTCGTAAACCGTTAAATGGATTACAAAATGGCTTTGGGGTTTTCATTTTGTAATCAAATGAAGACGATTTGCCAAATTTGGTCGAAATCGCTTACCTCAAGGGTCAATTTTGCCAATTTTCTGGTCGAATTGTGGTGGAATGACCCAGGTATAGAATCTGCCTGAGTACAGACATACATTACGTTTAACAATCGAACTCAGAACTATATGAACTCGGACCGATCTAAACATTCTAAGCCAGCCTACTCGGATCGCATGGTTTATCAATGCGAAATCGATTGAAATATTGATTTGAATCGGTTCATATCGATTTGAAATCTCAGACTGGTAGAAAGCGGGCCGAGTTAGCCCGCTTCTCATATCGACCCCACTAGTCCGGTGCGTTTACCGAGCTGAACCGGCTAAATGCTGAATCGATCTGAGTTCGATTGGTAAACGTAGTGACTTATATAGACATTTCCCAGTCCACTTAGGTCCTGATGCTGATGTATGTCAGTATGCAAGGCTTCGTCACTGGGTTCTGGGTTGCCTCCGATTCAGTGCTGAGCGTCAAATAAAACAACGAAAGGGTACGAAGACATTACCTTCAATAGGCTCTAGCCACGCTACGTCGAGTTGATGGAGATGTTCGATATGGTCTGCCGATAACATAAAATGGGACGGGGCGTGGTTTACTATCCAATCAGTGATCACGTTCCGTTATGACCTGAAGCTGATTCTCAAGTTGGATGCGTACACGGAAGTAAGTTATTCCCTAATGATCCGATCACCACCCCTTACATCACATTTCACCCACTGATTAATCGCGTGGTCAGTCTCGGAATATCAACTCTTTTCTCAAGAAATACTCCATTCTAATGAGAGACTTCCCTTCCATTACGTCATTCCTTACGAAAGAGGGGAGGGACTCGACGAAGCTGGTAGGGGAAGAGGGTGGGTCAAACGTAATTTTCCCCTCGCACGGAAAGATTCAGACTTTTGCACAATTAACTGCGCAGTTAATTCAAACCTTTTTCTATGGCGTCGGAAGCCTCTAAGGCATCAGAAATAATTCGTATCTCGCTTCAAAGTCGGTTGAATTGCCATTTAATAAATAATAAAACTAATATATACCGTTTTATTTAAACTCACGCACCCATCTGGGTGCTAATTACTTGTCAGACACACGATATACACCACAAATATCCATATAACAAATCGAACTCCTCCCGCATTCGGTGAGACCCTTGTGCAATACTAACCATACAGGGTAGGGAACTACGCAATACTAAGGGGTCGACGCTGAAAATTTCAGACGAATTTGATGGAGATCATGAAATTTAAGAAAACTAGGACAAACCAAGATTCCACTTCGCTACAAAGGCTTCCGCGGTTTTCTTCTTTATCGATAGTTTTCGGGTTCTCCCCGCGTTAAACCTTTTTTATGGAAGACTGTGGCGACAGCATTCCAGTCGGCTTCATCATGTCCTAAAGGAACCGACTTGAATGCCGGCGAAACGGTCGTCCATAAAAATGGTTCAACCAGAAAACTACCGATAAACAAGACTCCTTTTTTTGCAGAGTAAGCCACAATTGCACAAAATTGCTATCTTTTACAGAGAAAAAATCATTCGTATCTGGATCCCGCGATATCGCGCCATATGCATTAACGAGCTAAGCTACCGATGAACCCTTCAAGTTCACATTCCTGAGGCGTGAAAGGAGGCGTTAAAGTGTACCTGCTACTGCCTCTCATGAAGTCTCTATGGTAGTGTGAGATAAATTATACTACACATAAAATATAATGATTTGGGCTCATCCTATGTCATATTACTAGTGCTACCAAAATATTGCACTTCTTCCCAATGAAAATTTCCCAAGGATTTTAGCTCGTAAGAGAGAAGAAATGAGGGGAGAATTTCTAACGGATGGGTTCCCCTTACCCCATTAGCTTCAGCGTAATAATGTTAACCTGAAAAAAGAAGGCCATAGAACCAAAATTAGTGACGTATCATATAAACATCAAGGCCTTTAAATATGGGATAGTCCTTTGTTATGACAAGAAATGTATTGATGAACATGAAAAAGGAATGCTCTTATCCTTGTCCATCAATTAATGTTACGCAATTGACATTTTTTAAAATGTCTCGTAATTTACTTTTAAGTCGGGCATAAGAGACGTATTTAAGCTAAAATACGGCCGTTATATCCGTATAAATAACACAACCAATTTATAAAAAAAGCCAAAAAACATGCGTGAATATTTAACGAAGACGGTTTTTCATTCGCAGATAGCTAACGTATCTTTAAAGGACCCCTATTATATCATTCACTTTTATATTTTATATGCCATGAAGAACCACCAACGCTATTTTCAACGCCGAGAGACGTACCTACCACTTACAGCCTTTGCGTATTAAATTTTGACTTTCACTGGCAAAGAGCGAAAGCAAGATACGTGGATAAAGGGTAATATGTGCGTCTATGTGACTCTTTCATCCATCAGCCTCACACTGAAAGAAATCTTGATCATTTTCCACCGATACATAATACAGAATTTTATCTTTTTGTTCTGTGCATAATTCATATATTTTTTAGTTAATGCTGGTGAATCTATACTTGGCAATCTTATGCAAAACTTAAAGAAATCAATGATCTATTAACAGAAAGCTCAACGACTGGATAAAAAACAATTTAAATCATCTCTTTCAAATCAACAGATATATGATTCACGTAATAACGTTAGTTTGAACTTCAATATTCTTCAATTTTTTCACTGTCAACCACACAGCTACCAAATAGGATAACGGGATTATCAAGTAGACGTATCCTCAAGCCTCTTTTCTCGCCACCCTTTACGGTTATCTCGTTCCGGTATCCTGTACTCATCATGGATGAGTGCAGTCAAGTTTTGCAACTGCCATTCAAACGTTTCTTTTGAATTAGTGAACACATCTTCTTTCTATAGGCTCAAAAATTCCCCAATAATATGAAGCTGCACAATAATCTGTAGCTATATAGCATAGTTTTACTTTGTTATACTGTGTTGGAAAACTCCATGGGAATGGATAATGCGACCTTTTATATGTACATTATGGAAAAGATTTACCGTAAGTGTGAGCAAGATAAAATTCAGATTTCTTTAAGATATAAAGTATACGAAGGTCTGTATATAATCTAGATAAAATCTTTGCTTGCCATACCCAGATTTTAATATTTAGATATACTCTACATCTATGAAAGATTTATAAATCTAGATTCAATGTAAAGAGAAATAAAATGAATGGCTGAAGGCGTAACTTAGTGGAAAATTTTCGCAGACACGACGAAAACATTTCTTAGTATATTCCACACTTAAGAGTTCATTTCCGACCCAGGTTTCGACTGCACAGCAATCAGTCAAAATCTATGACGGAAATAAACTTATAGTGAGGTAGTTTTTTTCGTCGTGTCATGAGAAATGCCAAAAAATATAGGTTTAATGCTTCCTAGGTTTCTAGGGATATTAACACTCATATAATGTAAATGAATGGAGAACATGCTTAGAAATACAACCGTGGAAGAGGCGAATGGATATTACCAAACGAAAACCTTGTGATTCACCTTGTTTATCCGCGAGTTCGTGGGCGGTGCGAAGGTGGTGAAATCCACGCTGGTCTTTTTCTTTTAACGCCTCCTTGCAACTTCCTCTCGCCAATATATGACGCGTCACTTCAGCGAGTACAACTGAGAAAGTGGTACCATTCAATACGATCGAGAACGCAAGACTGTGACAAATCACCGTGGAAAAGACTTGCCCTTCGAAGCGGAACGGTCAACCCCTAGCACACACTACATTTCCAACGAAGCATAGAGAAGTTCCACTTAAGAATTTTATAACAATCAATTAACGCGATTTTTTATGATATCAACAAATGAAATTGAACTTTGAACGGCAAAATGATTTAGACGTTTTTAAAAAATAATTTCCACTTAATTGATGCTCAAGTTTTTTACTCTCGCAATTTGGTTGGCCATTTGATTATTTTCAAAGACAAGGATAAATCAAATTTTTCGCGGAGAAAATCCATGTTTTGCATATTTTTAATGGTAGTATAATACGGAGAGCTGCCTCAGTACCAAAAATCTTGAGATTTTTACTTTACTAGTAGCTGAGAACCTTCCTTCAACAAGGGAAACATTATACCGATGCATTAAAAATTAAAGAGGTATAAAGCATGAGTGATTAAGCTCTGGCAAGGTATTCTGGTAAAAAAATGGCCCCAAGAAATTCCGCTAAATACAGGTTTCACTGTATTATGATTAGAAGTGAAACACTACAATACCATATTTTGTGCCGCGTAGTGATTCAACGAGGTTACAAAATGTAGCCAGTTATTCCTTGTCACGAGCAAATCAAGCAGTTCCCAGGACTTTTTTTAAGGAGGTAACACATACAAGGATTTTCTGGATGTCAAGTACGATGACCACTTACCAACCAGTCCATAGCTTATAGTTGTATTACTCTAGAATTCATTCTTCTCGAAGCACATTTATGAGAGAGAGTTTCGCCACAACAACTCACGTCTATTGACTTTAACTTGGGAAAAATAAACGACAATAATTTCCGATGGCAATTCTACCGATAAAAGCCGTGCTTCAATTGAGAGACCAGTAAGGTACCTTTGAGTACATAATACCCAAGGTCCTTACCCTCATTAGATACTCACGGGGAAGGACGAATATGCCCGTCCGTGACTTCCTATGGCAGTCGTTAATTCATTCTCAGTGAATCAGGCTAGAAAACCCTGGAGGCCTCCACGACGTGAATCATCACGCCGTAGATTTCAGAATTTTAGCTCAAGGTGAAAGGAGTAATTCATCTTTTTTGAAGTGGAGTAGGAATAGAAAAAAAAGTCACCGATGCGGTCGGACAAGAAAGTGTATCGACTTTGGTGAAGATATACAAATGCGTACGAACAGAAAAACTTAGAGCAGGGTAAGTACGATGACATAAAGAAGTCTCAATCTCTAAAATTTTTACTCACAGTGAAACAACTTATCCAGCTTTCAATTGCGGATTAAAACGACGATGACGGGTATTAATTAAGCAAAGTTAACCATTTTCTCGTACGAAAACATATAAATGGAAACAATAAAATAATTTAAGAAGGAAACTCCTATATAAGTAGAAGTCGCAATAAAAAATTAAATATTTCAACTGAATGTGAAGCTAGTGATTCACCTTTCAAAATCTGGATTTACCTAAAATAAAGACGACACCGCATATACAATTTAAAGTAAAACATGCTATATATCGTTTCAAATAACAGGAAATTAACAATTCCAACGCATGAAAATTAAGGCGAAATAAATCATAGGCTGAGCAGAAGTCGTCACCATAAAACTGCCCTTGAGATTAGTTATGGTGTGTGATGGGTTGTGACTAGCTCCGGCTTATTCAACTCCGCTAACTACTGCGCACACGTCCTGTGTCATTAGCGCCGCATCCAAATCACGTGCACAGCCGGCGAGGGCAAGAGTAGTGCGTATAAATGCGAGGCGCCTTTGCGGTGTTTCCACAGTCGAATTTGTCCGGGACCAAAACCAACAAGCGAAAAAGTCGAGTCGGTCAACAGAGCCACACCCTACAGCCATGGGGAAGTCGCACGTGAGTAAATTTTGCATCTCGCAGTTGTGAAAAAATTGAACGATGAAGCGAAAAAATAATATTTGAATACATCCAAAATGAGGTGCCGTGGGAATAGAGATTCTGCTGTGCACAGTACTATTTGCTGAGTGGCATTTTTTTAAATTGGTGGCCAGACTGCTTACTCCATAAAGCTGTTCTTTATCACCATTAAAATCTCAACGCTGACCTGTTTTTGTCAAATACTTGATGAAATGGCGCTTGCTTTAAATTTTAATTATGTTCTAAATTAAATACATAAAAATTTAATGAAAGTCTAGTAGAGGTTGGGCATGGTCCAGGAAAAACGGCGCTTTCCTTATTTTTCTTGATTTACAGTGGCAAGGTAGAAAATAAGAACAGGAAAATAAGGCCGCAAACTAGAGTAATCTCAACGCTAAAAGAAACAACTGAAAATTCTTACAATGAAGTATCACACGTAAATAAACTCAATGAAGCTGGCGGAAATAGTTTTTTTTCGAGAAATTTCAACAAAAATGCTTGTTTTTGTAGTATTTTTTAGTTTATATCTAAAAAAAGGATATTATATAGGTACGTAAAGTGTTCTCAAACGTAAACTGAAAATTAATAATTCAGCCGTAGTAGATCGGAGTAAAGTGGGCTAGGTTCGTTTTGAATATAGACATAGTTGCCCGGAATTTGGGGGTTTACGAGGAGATCGCAATTTACTCCTACAACTTTCATTGTCGATATCAAAAATTATTTTTAATTTGTACGTTAGGAGCCACAATTTAATTTATAAACGTTTAAGATATAGAAGCTTATCTGCAACTACCACAGATAACCGTAATTACCGATAATTCAGGGAAAATCATGAAGCGAGTGATGCAATATCAATGGAGCTCATGTTTTCCAGGTGAAATATGTGACGCTCCTTCTGTGCGCGGCGACGTTGTTACCAATATACTTGGCTGTTCCTCTGGATACGTCATCAACCACGTCATCAACCACGTTATCTACCACGACAACGTCGAAAGATGGAAGCACCACTGATGCCACGACAGGATTAACGTCAAATTCCACGAAAGGATTCAATACAACCGATAGCAGCGAGGAGTCCAGTGAGACGGTTGATATGTAAGTACACCTAATATTTTGGCGACATTAAATATCTCAGACGCACCTGTACTTTATGCAACACACATATGCGTTATGGCTCGGAAAATGACAAAGGTTGAAACTGTCAAAGAGTTTCGTTGCTAAACTAAACTGAGGCTATTAAGATATGAACAGACAGCCGATGGGGCTTCATTTCCCCATTTCTCATAAAATAGGAACAACTTCTCAAATATTTTTCAGTATTTCGAACTCCCATAGCCTCAGATAAAAATTTAAAAAACTACTGCAAATTTACCCTGGCATCTCCAATATTATTAATTGATTTTTTCTATATTTTATGTCATCATAGGTTGTTCAATCCTAAGATTTCTTGACTGCAGCTTCCACCCTACCCTATCTAATGCTAGTTCCCTCTCCTCCTGATATCTCTTTCTATGTACCTTCTACTTTATTTGATCCATGAACTTATCCCTGGGACTCCCTCTGGGGACTTTTTCCTTTGTTTTACGTACAATTATGTTCTTCACGGACCCATTGCATTTCAGGGTGTGTCCAATTTATCTTGTTCATCTTTTCTGTACAGTATTTCATTTGATCTTATCCTCTTCTACTCTTCTGAACGCTTGATTATTTCTTATTTTGTCCATCCATTTTGTCTCCAGCATCCTCCGCCAGCAAAAAACTATTTCACATGGGAATGCAATATTTCATGCCACTGAATGGGCACCCTGCCTCTCATCCACCAATTCATAAGCATTCTCACCTTCCATTCCCTGCACATTCACTATCTTCCCTCGACCATGACCTTCACCACCCCTTTCGCCACTCATCAATTGTACTGATCACCTACTCTGCCTCTTCCCAATCTCCTTCAGAAGTTGCCCCTCCTAATCAACCATGCCGACAACTTTCTCTTTCATCTTCCCCTCCATTCATCACACTTTCTGTATTCTCCTGTACACCCACATCTCACATGCCTGCTACCAATTTATGTCCCTTTTCCTCAGAGGCCAAGTTTCTCCACGGTACAACACTACACTCCAGACAAGACTCCCTACGAGTCTTTTCTCAACATTCCAACAATAGATTTCAGTGATCCGTTCTCTTACATTATTGAACCACTCTTTCCTAAATGCCTGATCTCCTACATGCATGACTGTATCCATTTTCCTCCTTGATACGTTCTACTGTCAGTTGTTTTACTATGGGTATAAGAGTTTAGGCTATAATTACAAACAAACCATGAGCGACGTTTCCACATTGCAATAGTAGTGGTGTTAGCTCATGATAAAAACAAGTTATAAAACTGAATTTCAATCAATAATTGATCATACATTGTTAATAATATTCACAGATAAAGTGAATAGTAACAATGTGATGGTTCAAAGATAATTCATTGTAGGGATTATTGTATGTGGCATCTTCATACTCACTTTCGCCACCACATCCGCTGTGGAGGCTTGCTAATCGCACGGTCTAGTTCTCATTCAATCACGTATCAATATTACTCTTAAAAAACAGCATGATACTGTATGTTTGCAGTATTGAGGTATTTAATAACCACGGTTAAGAGCTTCAATACCAGCCTATGTTTCCTGCTGAAAGTTTATCCTGGGCAGAGAAAAAGTATCATTAGAAAAATGGATATAAATCTTCTACATGTAATAGAAAAATATTTGCTGGAATATTACACTGGTAAAGTATGTTTTAATAACACATTAAAATCTCATTAACATCAAATTAATACTTTTTCAGTTGTAGCATTTAAAGCGATCAGTTCCTATAGAGGCCAAAAACCTGGACTTTTTTAAGATATAGGCAAACAAAAAAATAATTTTTGAACTTAAAAAATTCTTGTATAACCCAGCGCAGAACTAAAAAGAAAAACACAAGTGTAGTTGTTTTTACAATAAACATGAAGGTTCATTTGTAATTTAAGCCTAAACTCAAGTAGCTATAATATAAAAGTCAACAGCAATTACTATCATAGTTCTAACTCCTTCAGTAACATAAGTATGTATTAGCATGGTTAATATTTATAAATATGAAATAACTTCTAAATTATTTCAACTCTTTACACATTGGGGGAGGAGAGATGAAAGGGATGAGAGAGGAGGGAAAGAGATGCAGATAAAGTGAAAAACGAATCAAAAAGCAGCAAAATGCAAACTATTACCTCCATTATTGAACACTCTTTTTGTACTTTCTTACGTATTTTCTCAAGCAACACTTCTCCCTCTTATGTAGACTCCTCCCTACCTTCCTAAGCATTGGTCGGTAACTGTAGACTTCCCCATTCTTCTCACCATTCCTATAATTTTCTATTTAAATATTACTGCCCATTTTCTGAGATCTTTGCACTTTTATCTCTCCCCCCATTGTTCTAGATATTTCTCCTTTGAATTTTAGCAAAAGCCGCTTTATTAAATTCCTCTTCTTCTATATTATTCTTTGAGCCACTTAAATTACTTTTGCAGTATGGCACCTTTCACAAATTTTTTTCTTATAGCTTAAAATGCCAAATTGTAGATCAAAATTACATTTGAGTAGGTTTTTCTATACGATTTCCGTTGAAATATTGAGCTGAATAATTCTTGAAGTTATACAAGTCGGAGAACCTTTCTGGAGTTCCTTGCAGAAGCAAACAGTACATTGCGTTGCCTAAGATGCAGGATCGAAGCAACACACATGACTGAGATGTTTTCAATGGAAAGCACAACTGTAACTCAATTGAACAAATTTATTTTGCAGCTACTACAGTTAAAAGTTAATTAATGCAGAAAAACAAAAGTGTTCAAATGTTTGAGTAATTTTTCCATTAGGGTGAAATAATGAGTCACCTAACATGAAATACATAGTACGTATTCATATTGATCCTGCAACATAGGCAACACAACGTGCTCTTTGCTCAATGTAATACAAGGAACTTCAGTAAGGTGCTCCAGCTTTACTAACTAAAGGAATTATACTGTTCAATATTCCAATTCAAGTCTGAGTTTAACATTCCAATTAAATAAAATTTTGATCCACAATTTTTAATTTGAAGCCCTAAGAAATAAAGTCTTTAAGGATGCCATTCTGCGAACCCAATTATTACATGGCTCAAATAATACAGCTTGAAAGAAAATAGGACTCATCTCTGTCAAGTACGTACACTGCTGCCTCTAACACTCCCACAATAATGGCCATGTATGACAATGTGGAGTATAATACGAATATGCATATCATATGAAAGGAGAAAGATTGTTAAGTTTACCAAGTGATATCAGATCAGAGTAGTCAGAGCATGTATTTAAGAGGGGTCAGTCACAACTTAAGTCCACCAGATATCTCAGATTGATATTAGATTTCCGATTATTACATGTACAAATCATATGATACGAAGTCAATTGCAAGGGTGCATATGCACTAAGGGTTGAAATTCGCCATGAATAAAAAATCATTAGACTTGGCATGGATTCCAACCTAGATTACCCAATTGCCAGTCAAGTCAAATGATTTTTTCATGATGAATTTCAACCCTTGGTTGATCTTAGATGATAGGCCTACCTTGAAAGCAGACTGGGCTGAAGTGTCCAGTTGAGTCCTTGCTCCCTCCTTGGAGGCCAATGGAAACTAAATTGATCATACGCATTCTTTGAACTTCTTACCTCATTTTAAGTCAGGTATACTGAAAGAAGAACAACTTTCTCTATAACAAAATATAGCATCAATCTCATGAAATTGGTTTTGCTGGACCAATGTTCACGTCAAGAGATGCACCTTAAAGCAAACAAATCTCTCTGTGTACATGAGAAAATCCAACTAGAAAGGACTTGTCCACAGGCTAGTATTCACATGAGAAATCCATGCCAGCCAACACAACCACCAAAATCATTCAATGAAGAGAGGACAAATTCCAACACACATCTATTTGGAAGAATAAGTGTTTTGATTTACACAGCCCCAAAACTTGCACAATCAAATTTCATCAACTCTAAGGAGAAGTTACAATTATAATATGCAAATAAGGCGAAAAGTGAACAAATACACCAACCAGAGGAGGAATCTCCACCTACATACACAGCAATACTCAATTCATGACAGATCTTGGCAAACACCACTTTTTCATCCAATCTCAGGTTTGGTAGCTTAGAAAGATTTGTAATCAATTTCTGAGATCACATTGGCCTTGAAAGGAACTGACTTGACAAGTCCTCTTCAGCCTATTTCAGAGACCAATTTCAGACCTCTGAGAACCTAAAAGTCCATGCCAAAGGGACATGTCTTTTTGAGTTTGCTTTGGTCACATACAAACCTACCATCAATGGCATTGACTTAAATGATGTCTCAAACTTTGATAGAGATTATGCTATGACTAAAATCATAAATTATTTACAATATAGCCTTAAGAAAAAAGGTGTCAATGTTTTGACAGTTTTGAGGCACTCTAATGTTTATTAATGGTATGATTAGACCATAAGCACAAATATGAAAAGCATCAAAGAGCATAAGTGTATGGATGATATTATATTCCCATAAAATGTGTAGCCCCCAAAATACTTCTGCTCATTGAATTCTGATACCCATTAGACCAAGCTGTTTTTCATCATATGGAGATTTAAAAACAAATTAAGCAACTATGACTCTGTGTACCCAGCTGTACAAACAATATTTAAGGATTAAAAGTGTCATTATTTCATCCTTGTTTCTAGATATTAGCCAAATATCATTTACTCTTTTGATTATATCAGACTGATTTGATTCCAATGAACAACAGGAACTTAATTTGAGAACACTTTGCTTGGCTTTAACCCAGCATCACAGAATTAAAATCATTGAACTAAGAAACTTAAACCTAACATTTGGTCATTACTTATCCCTTTCAGAGTTTTGTTTCCAGCCACAGTATTTAAAGAATTTCAAATTTTGGAGGTGTTTGGATTCCACAACAAAGACTCCAACTCCACTGAAAGGTAAGTCTTCACTTCGAAATTTAGCCTTTGACAGTAAAATTTCCAATATAACACAATACATACATGCATCAATTTATGCTATGTAAACCATAAACTTAATTTTAAAGTTCAATTTTATGTTCACATATTGAACATCTAATTATACTAAAGTCATACATATTTCTTTTTATAGCACTACAGCAACATTTACAACTGAAAAATATTCAACAGCTAAACCATGATGCAATGAATCATGGGAAGCCAAGGAGAGCCACAGCTCCACCAATCAAAACATGCTCTGCCAAGCAAAGAACTTTGAAAATTATTTTAAAAATCCAATGTAAAAAATAATGATTGCTTTTAAGGCTCTCAATGAATCATCTTTGTATGTACAAATAAAATGTTATGTTTCATTATAAAAATATTTTCTTAAAATGAAGAAACTTTGGTAGCATTTTAAATCATAACCTTATGAAAACAGAACAAGTCCCATTCCAGAGTAAGATTTTACAATAACACTGGCCACAAACCAATTGTAAGGTCTAATCCTGAGAAGGCAAAGTTTTCAAAATTCAGCCGCAGTTGCCTCATTATTTTGTCACCACAGTATTCAAAGAAAATTAAGGAAATGTAGTCCTTATTCTTCCCTTCAGTCACAGGCCAGGGAGTATCAGGAAGAGGACTCTCATGATCGAGGGTGACCAGAATGCAATAACCAAGAAATGATTTCTCTTCTATTTTCTTGAAAGTTCATGAAATATACACTCCTTTTGCACATAGGTATATGCCTGCTTTTTGATTAAATTGGTAACACAATTATTACTATTACACAGGGTTTTTTTTCTGGCAGTACGTGGCAGAGCTGTGTTCCAGCACCTTTTTTGGTCGAAGTAAATTGCCTAATCTCGCATAAATCAATCAAACCCGGGAATAAGAGATCTTAAGATCTGAAGTAAAGCGCAAATTTACCCGAAGATCATTTGGATTTTATTACAACTTATGGACAACTGAGTTCCACCATATTTTTTTCCAGAAAAAAAGCCGTGCTATTACATAAGAGTACTTGCTTAACACTTAATATGATTCCTCTGGCTATCCCAATCCTTCCATTCCCATTCGACCCTTACACTCCCAGATAACATTCTCCTACCCCCCCTTACTTGCCTATTTCCCCATCTCCATTACATACCCTTTTTCCAGACCCTTGACTTCACTGCACAGCCCCCAAAATGCTTCCCACCCCTTCCTTATGCCAGCCTCCCTCCTCTTCCTACCCCACATTTTTGTAACTGTATATTCTTCATCTTCTGTAAACTTTGTACCTTTTGATGATGTGCTACGTCGAAACCTAGGTCATCTTTTGATAAATATATGTATAATTACTAAGATACACTTATCATTTACAATGCTAAGTGAATTCCATGAAGTCAAGCCTGAGGCAATGGAGTTGTCTTGAATGGTATCATTTGAAGCATTTAAAGACACGGAGTGGAATTTTGCACTCACTACATGAATATAATGCATATTTCCTCTTTGCTATTGTCTCTATATGTACCTCATGAGGATCCCAAATACATACTGGAAGAATGGTAAAGCAGTGGCAGATTACGAGGGGGGTTAGCAGATCTACCACCCCCTCCTCCTCTCTATAATACCTGGTATGATATAAAAAATGTTTGGTATTAGGTATGCCAAGCATAAGGTATTCCATCCCCCAGACTCAGAGAAAAAGGCAAAACACTCCCCTCATAACCACGGTCATAATTCTGCCTCTGATTCCAAGTAATGAGAGAAAAGTAGCCGATTTCCTTAACTTTATTGTCACACTTGCCAAAAAAACTCAATTGAAATTATTAAACCCAATTTACAATAACCAAGACCAATTATTTTCTGAAAATGTTTACCCCATGAGAGATCATTAGTCATTAGTAACAGTAATTTAGTTAAACATGCTTCAATGATTGGGGCCATATGACACTAACTACTGTCAGGGGCAAGCAGGAGCATCAGCAATTTAAAGGAGAATCAATCCTGAAAATTCAAGCTGAGCCCAATGATGCTTATCTTCGGTGACTGAGCAACAACCAGTGTTTCCACTGTGGCAAGCTATATCTCTCCCCCCCGACTACAGCTTCCTCCTGACTCAAATTTGAGACAATGAGAATTATATATCACTACCTACCTCATAAAAGTAAACATGTGAACCAGCAATCAACTTTTATAAAAATCTTAAATAGGAGAACCATTGATAAGTAACATTAGGAGCAGCATCATGTAGGTATATAATATGTATTACTATAAAGTGTAGGAATATTTAAGAACATAACTTGCTCATATTAATTTTTAACGTGGCCATAATTCAACTTCCCTTATTTTATTGTGTTGTGCAAAATGTATTCTGGATGAATTAAGAATTAAGTAATACATCCTCAAACTATGTATGTATAAATTAATGAAATACACCTTCAGTAACTAAGCAACAAAAGTGCAGACAAATGAAAATTAATTTTCAAATAAACCTTATCTTCCAACACAATCCAGATAAAGAACTCAGTTATAATTGGCTGGAATATTTATGAAAGTGAATTATAATTCTGAGGTAAGTAAAGCAAGTTTCTAAACATTTAATGAAATTTATAAAAGATGATTATCTTCTTGAATTAAAAATTTATTTGAAAAACTTCACAAAAAATTAATTGCTGCATAACCTTCCATTATAAAACAATTATTAAAAGGCCATACTGCATCAAAGTGATACTTCCATTTCAAATCTTAACAAGATTTTTACTTCATTCAGCTCCAACAGAGGTTTTATAATTTTATCAAAATACTAATAACCTAGCCACCATGCCACCTGCAAAAAAGAATAAAAAGCCAAAGATGACGAAGGCAGAGAGGAAAGCTATGCGGGCACTACAAAAGAAGTTGGCTCTAATTCAAATGAATAAAGTAGGTATTTAAGATGAATGAATTACTGAATAATGGGATATAGGTGAGAGGAATGCAGTCTTTGGAGTGCTTAAAAATACGATAAGGACAGGAAGTTGACAATGGCAATACAATTTGAGAGAAAATTCATAGAGGAATTAAAACTCTACTTTTTTTACTAAAAAATCACGTCAGATGATGTATATAACTAAGCAAAAACTTAGAGCACCCTATTCCCAACAAGACCTTCTATTTAAGTGCAACATTGCATTTTTGATTGCAACAGGATAAAATGGATAGAGAACATAAAATGACAATGGCCAATCTTCCAAAAGTTATGGATAAACATTATCCAATCATGAAGAAAGGAACGATTTCTAGGATGAGAGAAGACATAAAGGTCAGTTTGAGTCAACAGATAATGTAAGGGTCTTCAAAGCATGAATATATATAAATAATTTTGCCAGTGCATGATTTAAAATGGGGATAATTGTTCTAATGTAAGATTTTTTCAACATAATACTGAATAAAAATATTTCCAGGTAAATGTGTGCATAAATTTTGAGCTGGTAGGTTGAAAGCACATGCCTACTGTTGGCATCAGAAAATGTATCTGAATTTTGAACTTCACATTTGCAGGCTATGGAGCAAATTTCCAAGAGAATTTTTGATCTAAAAAAACACACAATTGAAACCCTTCAAGAGGATATTGAATCTGCTGAGGCACAGTATATGAGGCAAACAAGAGCTCATTTAAGCCACCTGGATCAGTTAATAGGTTTTCTCAATATTCAAATTGGTATTCACTTAGAGCACAAAAAAAGCTTGAAGAATAAGACACATAAGCACTTCCTGCAAAAGTTGTGCAGTTGAAAATTCAAAAATTCATTCAATTTTTCAAGCATCCATATGAGTCCTAAAGAGGATGATGCTTAATGTAGTAATTTATATAATCATTCCCGAGATAAATTACTTTAGAAAGCTTAAAGTTAGCTGGGGAATGACTTGAATTGAAAGTAACCCTCAAATAACGTAATAAAAGATCCATAAGTTGGCAGGCAAGAACTTGGTGCTTGAAACTTGTTGATAGTCACCAAGTAGGCTAAGTCTTGATAAAAACTTAAAATGAGGAGGACCTACAATTTGACCGATTAAGTTCTCCCTCACAGGCTATCTAATTCTAGCCTCCACTACATCTAGAGAACGAAGCCTATTCATCTGTCATCAATAGGAATAGCAACTTAATGCTTTATAAAACCATTATTTATGCTTTAAAGATACCCTATTTCTGCTAAAATTATGCTCTTAAAAATCATGCTCTCATACTATTTTTCTGCACCCTAGTTTAAACTTGAATTCATATTCTCACCAACTTTTAGTCAGCAGGTTTAAACAACTAGGTGTAGAAAGCAAATTCACCACAAGTCAGGATTAAGTGTCAAAGATTAACCATGAAATGAGCGACACTAGGAGATATGGGGTAAAACAAGGCACTGGAAATTAAGAAATGAAATGAAAAAATCTTAAATTACTCGAATCATTTAGTCATAAGGCAGTAGCATGAATAAAATTTCCTTTCCACAGGGATGGGGAAATTCAGCACCCCTGGAGAAGGGGGGGGAGGTTAAATTTATAAAAACAAGACCCCTCTGAACTCAATTACTATGCTTTACTAGCAACCACATTTTGTTAAACTTGAGTAACAGGTACAACAGAAATTACTTTGCTGCTGAATTCTTGACATTGGTTTATGAACTCGCAACTTCATACCTAAGGGAAGGGATTTATTCCACCCAGTATTCAGACCACTGCCATTAGGGCATTTACAGCTCATGGCCAAAACTAAGAATCATGGTATAACAGGAACAAAAGTCATGATCATCCATCTGCTAAATACAGATATTCCCATGAGATGGTGAATGAAAGTGGTTACCTACAATTCTCTTCTTTTGCGAAATCAGAAACATACGATTCTGCTTCCATGTATGATTCCATACAATCATGGATTCATGTTTTCTTATGCCCATTTACAACCACGTTGGTTATAAAAGTGCAAAATTGTGAATAAAAAATATCATCATAATTTACCATTACCATGATTTACCTCAGATGAAAGTTACTGTAATTTACCCATCTCTTCACATACATACATCTGGTACATACATAACCACAAAACTATTTTTACAGTCTTGAGTATTTGTTCTAGAAATAATGCAAGCACGAATTAAGAGCCTATCAGAGATTTATGAAATTGAAAGGCAACATAGATTTGAACATGGAAAGAAGACAATGGATCAATTAAAAAACACATTTGAGTATGAAGAAGAGAGATGGAAAGTCACCATTCACCTGAAAGCCAAAGAGCACCAGGAGAAAGAAGCAGATGCAGCAGGAGAATTTTTCTTGAAGTTTGAAGACATGATAGATAGGGTAAGAATAACTACCAAAAAATTACTGAATCCTTAAGAATTTTTAAATAACTAAAAATGTATTTACCTTCAGTTGCAAACACAACATGATAAAATGGAAGGGCATTTTGATTCTGGACTCCTGAAAATGTGGCAATCAATGCAAAATTATTTCCAAGAATATCAAAATCAAATATTTGCAAGAAGACAAGCTTATGACAAACTACTGCGAATGGATATGGAAAATTCAGCATGCATCAAGTATCAAGCTCACTGGATACAATCTATGACGGTAATGATTAACATGATCAGCAAGTAAAATTTTTCCAAAGAGCTGAAAATAACCATTGAGATGGCATTACATGTAATATAATAATGGGACAGGAATTAAAATCAATGCAAATTCCAAATTTCCATTTAAGGGCATAAACGTTTTAAATAACACTTTATTTTTATGATGAACAGGGTCCAAGGGTGGTCGGCAAAATGACCAATTATGCGATAAACTCCTAGGGACACCACCATAAGGAAAACACTATTTTAACTGGTCTATGAGGTGTCTGCTTGCCATTGAGATCCCTTTTCATTTGGCCAAACAAGAAAAAGTCACAATTTGTCAAATCAGATGAGAGACGGGGGTGTGACAATGAAGTCGAGCCATTTTTAGTAAAAAACGATAGACAAGTGAGTGAGTGGGTGATTTGTCATGGTGGAAAAACCAGTGACCTGACTGCCACTAATCGGGATGTTTATCCGTAAACTATGTTAACAGCTTTATAAAAATTCATTAAATAAAGCACAACTTCATCCTATGCAAATCAGCTAGCTCACTGATGGTCTCCTAGCGACCTCCATGCACAAGTTGGCTAATTTTTTCAAATGTTTTCATTAATTTGAGAGATTAATGGATGTCCAGGGCAAGGAAGATTGTCGATACACATTTCCCCTCTTTTATAGCTGGTAAACATCTTGAAAACTGGGGTTATCCCAATAGTATCCTCTCTATAAATCTTCAATATAATGACAGTTTCTACAGCATTCTTCCAGAGGAAGCAAAATTTCATGGCCAAGCATTGTTCACCAGAATCCTCAATGTCAAAAAATGCTTTGTGCATAAAACAGCTTTCACAAAAAATTCATGGACACTTCACACAAACCTCTCCAAGGGTTGCAACTTGAAGTACTAAATGTGGGAGGGTTCAGACTACACCATGCCTAGGGCCAGAATTTTATACTAACAGCAGGCTGTGCTGGGCAGCATGACTCCAGTTTCTTACGGTCTCCTCACATACCTACGTAAACCATATTTAGAACAGATTTCTTACACTCATTGTATGATTTTAAATTTTATTTATCATTAATGGTGGGTATGTTTGCAAAAACAATCCAAAAACAGTCTGTATCTGAGACATGCATGAAGAGGGGTTGAGCATTGCTGGTGGTGAATTTTCTCAATCTGGTGAGAAATCCAGGATCGATTAATTTAAGTGCATTGAAGTTAAATGGTTTTAGTAGTGTTTTCTCATTATTTCCACTGTCCCCTTCTCTAAAGTATTTTTAGATAAAACACTTAGAAAACAAAAAATGTTGTTTATTTGGTAAAAATTAATATCTTGGACTAGTCTATAGTAATTCCAATAAAAAAACAACAGTATTCTCTTCACTTTAAGCCTGAATTTTCATGTTAAATAGAAAACTGTCAAACTACTACATGTAAGCTAAAGCTTAACTATTTCAGAGGAGTATTAAGAATTCAAACATGGACAATGAAGATTAGTAATTCAAATTTATAAACAAGTTTACCCACTAAGATATGCTAGGAAATTGGCTATGTATTAATATCGGCTCATATTCAGGCAAAGCCTCACATTTTTTCATGATTTTTCAAATGCATTAAATCCTTACTAATATAAAAAAATGTAATGGTGTACATCGGTCTGTCTGTTGCTCCATCACACAAAAACTACCAAACCGATTGAGCTGAAATTTGGCATATAGAGAGAAAATATATCTGGTTGCATCATAGATTATTTTTAAAAGTTCTTGGGGCCCCCGATGGCCCTCCCAGGTGATCCATGTTAAGCATTGGGTTCAGTGCAGTGGTTTCATTATTTGCTTTGTAAAAGTACTTATACTCAAGATAATGTGCCAGTATTTTTTTTTATCGAATAGCTGAATAAATAAAGTTTCCCATTCTCTCAATCGATTTTCTTTTATGCTTGGTATTTGTAGGAAATTATGTTTTCAGCTGAAAAATCCCATATTTTTCTCTAAAATCAACAATAGCATATTTCGCTGACAGCCATAGATTTGATTTTCAAAGGATACTCATGCCTCTTGCATTTAACCCTCTTAGTGCTGACCCCTGCCAGCGGTTCTAGTGAGAAATGCGGAGGGTAACTAGAATGAAATGTATCACTCTAGGAAAATAAATATTATAAAGTTATTGTTTAAAATATCCATATGCAATTTTTCTTATTGTGTATGCATTGAATTAGGTAATAATAAAAAAATGCTTATACTTCGTACAAAAAATAATTGTGATTATATTTGTGTGCAAAAGTTAAACAATATTTTGCCTATGAGCCGATATATCGGCCCTCCGCACATTATGCCTGAGATGCCAAAGCCGATATATCGGCCTTCCGCACTAAAAGGGTTAAATATCACATTTTCCTACAGGCACATGATAGCGTATAGAAAGAAAATCTGTATTAGAAGGGCCCAGAATCCTAAGGGCCCTATGATAGATTGCTTTGGGAGGTAATATATAAATTCAATGCATATTTACAACAAGCATAACATTCAATGTCAAGGGTCAGCATGTCTACTACAACAAACACTGTATAGAAGATAGTTTACTAACTCCTCAAATGACCATGCTGACAGTATTCATCAATCTTAGTGGTTTTCTTATAAAATAAGTTCAATTTTTTTCACACCCACTGAATTTCAACAGGTACCTTCTGCTAGTCAAATATAAAACACTGCACGAACTTCAAAGATGACTGGTCATAATTAGCCAGTCTCAATAATTCTCCTAGAGTTTAAATTCAGGTTAAATGATCCATCACTACTGACATTTTGATGTCCAACTTGGTCATCATATTTTGGACAGGGTGAAGGACCGTAACTTATAGAAGGACTCACTCTGCCCTGAAGATGATCACATAGTTGGACATTGAAACAATAGAAAATATGGAAAGTTTAAATCAAAGTGAAACCTAAGAAGAATTATTGCTAGTCTTCATTAACTGTTCAATGATATGTTAAATAAAAGCCTGGAAAAATCTCTCCACACCAGAATCTTAAGCGAAAGCTAGAGACTTGAACTATAACATTTCAATCAGTCTATCAGACACTGCGTTCCAACACTATCATCACATCAAAATCATCAGTATCATCTGTGAAAAGCACAACAAAACAGATGCTTGCCAGGGCTCATCTGCACTGCTACTTGATGCTAGTAAAAGACACTCACGAAGGAGAAATAAATTGCATAGGTTCAAAATAGGAACACTTATGTTTTACAAGATAATAATGAACATCCCACAAAAGCCTTGACACTGAAGTATTTTTTAATCTAAGTGTTGATTTTCACAACCCCATGGGTTTTACCACCAATTCAACAAATGTAGTTCCTCATGTTCGAAGTATATTTGTAGAGAATGCTCCAATTGCCTCCACAAGAATGTGCTGATTTCAATCTGTGATAACTTTTTTATGGTAGTTTGAGCAAGATAGTCTTAGTCACAATGGATACCATGTTTGAATTTAATCAGCTGTAAGAACCATGAATTGAATACAACATTATTATTAGTGCAATAATATACTAGTATTTGACTGAAATTCTGGATGATTAAAAACATCCATATAAGCCTTTGATTTGACTCTTTTTTTCAAGAGGTACGCTCAAAACTCCTTCACAACAGAAGGTTATTTGCAATTCTGAAAGTTACAGTGGTAAAAATATGATTTATTTTAAAAAATAGTTGAGAAAACATACAAACTACACCCCATCAATTTCTGGACAAGATCTAAGTAATAGAAATGCCTCATTTTTTAAATAAGGTCTCTCTGGAGATTGTACTCCACCATTTCCCATATAAAAGGGCTAGTATTATTTGTTAAATATCTCAGAAATTAGTTCAGTAGGGGGCTGATATTTTGGTTTCTTTGGAAGAGAAAGACAATTTTCTTTAAAATGAGACCAAATTCATTGATTTCTAGGTAGAATGATATTTCACTCAAACTACTGTAATATGTACACTAGGCGATTGGAAATTGCCCATTACCTACACATAACAAACTTGAGATGAACACTGAAAGTAACTGATAGGGCTCTCATGCTGAAGGAATCCAAGCCCCCATACAAAGTGCAATGCAAATTATTACCTTTGGTATGAGAAGTAACCTACCTTATGTCTGCAGCTTTTTAAATAAGGCAAAAAACGTGCTAAATATTTCATCACATTATAATCTCCCACTGTAAAATTGGCAGAAAAATTATGATGTACATTCCTTAGAAAGATGGCTGGTTGATTTTATCCCAATTTTTTCCCAGAATCAAATTCAAATCTTGAAAGATAAACTACAAAATTGTGAAAATGAATACAAAAAAGAAATTGGAGACTTGAAGGCAGAAAGAGAAGAATATATTACAGTGTACAAGAGCCATGGAAGTGGTATGAAACATGGCAAAACTGGGGATTCTTCAATGCTGAAAGACCTGGTTATTTGTTGCCATGATGCAGAAAATGTAGGTGCAACGCAGAGTCAAGTAAAATAATAGTGTAACTGTTTTTATATAATGCTAAGTTCTAATTGAAAACAAAAAATGAAAGACCAATATGTCAGCAGCTTATTCTATACTAACATATAACAACAACTAATGTTTATGTTCACATATCATGAGTAAGCAAAGCACTATTGGGTATAGAACCAAAGTATCCCCAATTTCATCAGTTTTGTCCCAAATGTCTATAAAACTGATAAGTCTCAACTTAAAATAAAAATCTCCTTGACCAGAAACTTCAAAAAACCAAGAATAAAGCAGATAGGATACTTACTCTAGCACAAATGTGCAGAGCTTTGGAAACAGAAGAAGAAAAGGTAATGCTTCCATTAACTTTTTCAAGTGATGAGGGAAACAGAATAACAGGTCTGAAGGCGAAAATGACTGACTTATACATCAATAAAAAAATACAAGCAGACAGAGACCGAAGAGGAGCTAAGAAGAGCGAAGGAGAAGTAAGTCAATTCTTGTCCTAAATAAGACAAATTGAACACACAATAGAAAAATATCAATTACGCTGTGAGACCTTAGCTTCAGTGACCATACCAAATGCTTTCATAATCAAAATATCTCTGAACCAAGGAAAACTCCATACATTTGACAAAATTCTTTTAAAAAATTACCAATGTTGTTTACCACAGATAGCCAATAATGAAAATCATATTTACATTAAGGTAGATATTATGAGTTATTGAGAGCAATTTTAATAACACGACAAGTAGGTAAGTCAAAAAAACTTCATGGACTACATTTCACAAGTCTGTTTATACCATGGAAATCACCACGCATGTGGTAATATAAATAACACAAAGAGTTATATTTTACAACAGTTCCCTTAATTTAAGCACTGTAATGACTTGGGCTCTCAGCGAGGAAAATGAAATTCTATCAAAAATCAATTATAAATGCATATTTTTTAATTGACACCAAACTATAATATATGGAAGCCATCAGTGTACAAACATGAAACATTATTTCACGTTTAAGAGAAAATCTGTACATGGGTAATTGAATTATTTCTAAATATATGTCAAGTGTCATAAGGCTCAAAGTTAAAATAGAATTAAATTGCTCTACAACCAAATAATTTACATGCAATATTCTTCAAATTTATCAATATATGTTACTAATAAACACATGTATGCTTCTCCTAACACATATCTGTGTACTATCAAAAATCACTCCAACCACCTTCAACTTTGATAGACCGGCAATCTTTCAGCTAATACTGACTTTACCTCTTTCCCCAATTGGTGTCCTATTCTTCTGAAATCAATGTTTCTCTGTTGATGTGTCAGGTATAAAGTGTAATGACAGCATATTACTGTAGAACAAAAGAGATGTAAAGGCCCTGATTAAAATACCTACAAACAGTTAATTGACAGAAATAAGTGTCATACCCATATCAAAACTATGTATTCAGAACTAGCATAGATATCCACTGATACTCAACAGGAGGGTCAAGATGTAGAAAAATAACAGGTTCTATCTGTATTAAAGAGAATCTAAGTTCCCATTTACTTATGTTCTTCACTACATGGAAATTACCTGTTAGGGAGCTTTGGCTCATTCACTGACATTGCTCAGTTTCAAAACAGTTAAAATAGTAATTAACAGATCAATTTAAGTGAATATTGATTTAAATTAAGTTTTATAAAAGAAATTAAGCCTTCAAGTGATAAAAATGATCTTAACATGTATATTTTATTTGACATAGAAAGAACTTACAATGGTTAATTAAGAACCAGAAACTAAGAATCAAATCAGCTTCAGCAGAAACTTCATTTAACCCTCTTAGTGCTGACCCCTGCCAGCGGTTCTAGTGAGAAATGCGGAGGGTAACTAGAATGAAATGTATCACTCTAGGAAAATAAATATTATAAAGTTATTGTTTAAATATCCATATGCAGTTTTTCTTATTGCGTATGCATTGAATTAGGTAATAATAAAAAAATGCTTATACTTCGTACAAAAAATAATTGCAATTATATTTGTGTGCAAAAGTTAAACAATATTTTGCCTATGAGCCGATATATCGGCCCGCCGCACTAAAAGGGTTAAGAAAGGAAGCGACACAACATCTCCAATTGCTGCATGATTGAACTCACCTCATCCTCCTTTGAAGCATTTACCATAAGCTTTCTTCTTTTTAACTCTTTAATTTCTTCAGTCAACCTTTCCTCCCTAATGTCTTCCAAAGGTATCAGATTTTTGTTTCCCAAGGGCCTCTCATTAACGATGTCATGAATTTCAAAACTCAAGGAGTATAGTCTTTGGTAATTCATGGATTTCAACAATGACTCTGAGAGCATGAATGTGATCATACACTAGTATTTGTGCCACTAGTGGCTCATTCTTTTGGTTTTCAGCAAAAAATTCTTCAATGAGTGAGAAATTTCTCTCAATGAAAGCATTGTATAACACGAGAACTTTTATCAGGTAAATCCACAGTACATCTTAGCACCACAAGTCTGCAGATATTCCCAGCCGAAAATGGTCAAGGCACTGTTTGTGTTAATCAAAGCATTTACAAGCATCTATCAAAGCAGATTTGTTAGAAAGTTTTTATTCTTTGGATATCTCATTGTCTTCTGATGTCAAAATCCAATTATCCTCAGGAAAAACCTCTTTAGCAGTGTTCAGACAGGAACAGCATAAGACTGGATTTTCACCTAACAATAAAGGATACCAAATGTAATAGCTTAACAAAGTTTTCACATACTTGATTTCGGCCTTTTCAAGAATTTCCAAGCAGATAGCTTTCACTACTTTCACACAATCAGCTTTGAAGTCCTGCATTTTGTTCTGAGTCACATAAATTTTTCTTAACTTGGGTTTGAACTATTCGGTTCAAGTTCAATTGAAAAATTGAACTATCAGTCCTTAGTAGGTATTAGATTGGTGCTTTTATTTGAAAGAATAATTTTCCACATGTGAGTCTGCTTCTCAATAACCTCAGGTTTGACAATCCTGGACACAAATGAGACCATTACTGAACACAGTTCTGAGTACAGTAAGCGTGCTATGGGGGCATCTTTCTGGAACTAGCTAACGCTCAATTTCTCTGGCGATGATACAGAAGATTTGCTACCAACAAGACATAAGCTAATCATTAAGAGCAACTTCGAATACACCCCAGCTGCATGGCAAGATACCTCAAAGGTTTCCAAATTTGGAAGCAGTTCCTTTCCTCTGGTGGCCAAAGCAGAGTTGTTCAGCCATCGCCCAGCACAAAATTTAGGATAAGTGGTGATGAAGAATGTCTCACAAGGTCACTCCTACAGGACAGCATTATCGTTGAAAAGATTTTTAACCACTCAGAGGTAAGCAATGACCTACCATCCAGTTTTTTATCAGAAAACCCTGTAGTAAAGGCACTATCCACCACATTGAGACCACATATTCAATAAAAATAAACATGATGAGATCTTCACCTTAGTTCCGGTCAAGGTACCATTCATGGTCTTTAATAAAAAATTCACATTCGGCTCATCAATTGATAGCAGCAAAATTTTTTGTAAGAAGTTTCTTCAGAAATTCAAGCACTATAGCAAGTCAGAAACAAAGCTATGACCTATGTACACAGATGAGAAGCGTCACCTTTCATGGCTCTCTTAATTCTTTGCATTAACATTCAAAGGACTTTTGAATACCCTACCCATCAGAATATTGAACTCAAAACAAAAGGATGTTGAAATTCAACATGGTCATTTTTCACTACTGCAACAATGCTACTACAGACCTCCCTCCCAGCTTGTGATTGTTTCACCTTGAATTCATTGAAGACTTTTTGTGAGTGGCCAGGTGGGTTGGACAGGTAGAGCCAATCTGGGAGATGAGGAGAGCTTACAGTTTGCAGTACTAGGGCAGAAGGTAGCATGAGCAACTTACTGCTGGCAAGCTTTCTGAGAAGAAGGGAAGAAATAACAAGGATCCCAGCACATGTCAGATGATGGCAAAGACAAAAAGAGTACACAGAATGACACCCAAGCCGCCAGGGGAGGCATGACTGCAAGGAGCAAGACACGACAGAATAATGCCACTAATTTCCCTGACTGCCAGTTCATTTTACCTGACATGTGACCACCATGCATTATAATCCTATAAATATGTCTATAACCTATACTTTTCTTCATTTTTATCCAAGTAAATATCTTATGGATCCTCATTGAGTAAAATATTTCGTAATAAGAAGGTAATAGCAAAATGACCACTGCAAAAAATAAATATGGCTAATACAAAATTGACTAACTCTAAAATCTAAAACTTTATTTACTTGTTAAACTTATGTACTGGTAGGTATCTACCTTGTTCATTCTATGCATGGACACTGGGGAGCTTAGAAATTGCCCATCTTTAAATGGAAAAGTCTTATTAATCATTCAACAATTGGAGGAAGCTCAGCTAATGAATAAAATATTTGGCAGCAATTCCTTGCAGATATGGAATACCTGCAGTGCTTCTGGGCAAGAGTGGGAAGAGCCAATATGCTACGAGGAGAATTGAGACTGAAGAAGCAGATCCTTACAAGAGAGAATGAAATGTTAAAAGATAAGCTCAGGGAATTTCTTTTAATGCAAGGGAGACAAAACTACTGTAAATGTGAAATTGACCAACTCATATCCATTCAAATGCCAACCCATGACTAGATAAACACAAATATGCAATAATAAACATTCAAACCCTCAATTTGTCAACTTGCTGGAGGAATATTTTCCTTGGTGAGAAATGGCATTGCAGGATTAGAAAATTCGTCATAAAGATGAAAAATTGATTGGCCAAGTCCTAATTTAAACAAATTCGAATCTTATCTTATTATAGAACATTAAACTCCTTATCAATCTTAAAAAATAGAACTGCACAAAGAGTCCACAGGTTTTTCAACACATTTCAGGGTTGAATTGTAGGCTTTAGCATCTTCTAAGGCTAAAATGGAAATTTGTTTACTTATAATGGACACTTATTTCCATGAGAAAAGCAATGGTTTTGGTGAAGAGGTTTTTCTCTAATAACTTCGACTCACGCTAGGAATTTTCAGTATCACAAGACTTATTAAAAGCAGTTTTGTTTTCTTGCATTCGATTTTTGAGTAAGCTTTGTTTTTACCAAGTCCTGAGTTCATAGCTCTTAAATTGTAAATAATCGGACTATTTCAACAATAAAATGTTTAATTTTCTTATAAACTGCAGTATAGGCTTAGAATGGAAACTTACATCAATTGTACTTATGTAGCACATGAAATGATCAATATGACAGGCACAATGAGATTTTAGTTGGGATATCTCTCTCCAGGGCCGTATTCATAATAGTTACCTGGGTGTCCCCCAGGTGTGGGGGAACCCCTTGGCTCAGATTTGGTATTCATAGTTGTTACCCAAGGGGCTGCCGTCCCCTAACCCCCCTCTAGGCCGTCGATTTCCTGGGTAAGGCATGAAGCTTACTCAAAGCTCCCCTAACTCAGTACTGCTGCCCGCACGTGGGACAAAAAATACAACTGTACTAATGGCAGTACACGATAATATGAACAACTTTCCATAGTAACGTCTTTGATTACAAACAGGGGTACTTATTGATCCACCCTCATATTACATAAATATTTAGGTATTATTGTAAACATTCTCACATTCCTTCAATAATTTTTCATCAACATCGTGCAACAGTATTCTATTGTTTCAAGCATGCTTGGTTACGGTGAAAAATGAGCCTCGAAAACATCAAGAACCATTCAGCGGAACCGTTCATATGTATTTTTTCGCGGAATTGTTGCCAAATCTCTTACCCAGGCGTCCCCTGGCTGGGTGTTACCCAGGTAAGGTTTATGATTCACTCAGCATAGGGGACCCCTAGGTGTTACCTGGCAAGGGGATACCCAGGTAACCCCTACAAATATGACTTTGAATATAGGCAATAGTGTCTCATAGATAAGCAAGAGGCCTCCCATCTATTGCATCCAACAGCCCATGGACAAGGTTCAACATTATTGCCCACCATCTATTTTATAAATAGTACAACAGTTGAAGGGACAGGAGAATTCAACAATTTTGGTGTCAAGGGGGTACAGGTGAGATAGGCACCTGTGCCTAATTTTGTTGAGTCATTTTCATTTAGCCACCAATTTGACATTATACCAAATTAAGATTCAAGAAGACAAAATAATTTTGGTGACATTAAAATCCTGCCTCTGCCCTATGAGTACCTAGTATGCTACATTCTATATCAAAGGTAACATAACGAAATTCAACCTCAAGTGTTCACTATCTCTTCACCAGAAGTCAATGTGCTGTTCATGTACCCTACACATACAAACTAAAAATCAGCAATGGGACCATCAAACAAAGGGATTTAACCCATCATTTTAACAAACTTCCCATTGTGATCCGAGTCAATTGTAACATTTACAAGTACATATTTAAGAATGTTTTTGTTAAATAAGTTGTACTACTCGGTGAATGAGTTCCTTTATGACTCATTTACTGCATATTTTTACCTTTTATGCATTTTTTCCTCTAGTATAGACCTGTTATTTGACTGAATTATTTTGAATAAGTTACACCTGAAGTGACTCAAATTGTATGATTATTTTATATCCAAATCTTTGGCATGCCTTACATCTTGTACACTTACTCTCTCGTGTTTCCTGATCTCTCAGAAAATAAAGGAAATATTATTATTATTATGATAATGTTTAGGATAACTTAAACTTATTGCATTCCAAGAAAAATGTTTAAGATTTACATGATTGAGGTTCTATTCTTCACAGTTCTCATAAATTCCTCACAATAATCTAATTTATAGTGGCCAGTGCAAAGCCGGGTACTTCAGCCAGCATGTAAAAATATTTTTTCAGGAAATGTCATTTAGACTTAATGATAATTAGCTTTGCACAATTAGTTACCAGAGAGCAGATATTCTTTAAGTTCATTCAGCAAGCAAGAGCAAAGAAAACTGCTGTCAAATGGGAATGGATTCATTAACTTTATTTTGTACCCCAAAAAACTAAATCTTCCATACATTAATCCACCAAACAGTAGAATGATTACGATACAGCATCTTCTCCAAGAACAGTTTATTCCTTCAAGGTATTATTTAAGTGAAAATATCTACACACAATACATAAAAAAAGGGTTTTCAATTCTTAAGATGAAGTAACAATTTTAATGATTAAATGACAAGAAAGGTGGACCATTGATGTTAAACGAGGGCTGTGGCTATTCTTTCTTGCCATTTGACCAGAATAAAAATGTTCTTCTTTTGTTCCTAAAGCAGCTTATGAAACATACTGACCAAGGTACTTAAGGTTAACTTCTTCAAGTGCAGTTCAACACCAATATATACATTTAAATGCTTCTCAAACAAATGTTCAAAGTGACAACATGACGACTCCAATATCATAATAAAAACTTATCCATAGCAAGGGATTTAACTTTCTGAATCCAGCTTAATCAAGAGCTGCAGCACCAGAAATGATTTCAATCAACTCCCTAGTGATGACAGCCTGTCTGGTTCTGTTGAATGTCAGGGTGAGCTTATCAATCATTTCCCCTGAAATAAAAGAAATTGAGGATTAGCATCCAACTGTTTAAATGTTATGAAAAAAGAACTAAATCACAGCATTTCGAGAGACAATAATCGGCTTTCATTTGTTGGGGTAGCAGTGCTGTCATTCCAGGTGTTTAATTGCAATGTATAAGTGAAAGAACCTCTGCTCTGCATGAAAATGTAAACTACTGTTGGTGCAAAAATATGTAGACTCGAGTTTGGACACTGGTTAAAAATTAGCCGTGGTACCCACAATAATGCAAGTTACACTAAGTTTTAGCTTGTTGTATTTTACGTTTAACTGCGGTTGCCGATTATTTTTACATAACACTCTTGATATTTTATTCTGGCGAGAACAAAAAAAGTGCCGGTTTTTACAGTTTTCGAGCGGAGCGCTCTCTTTGACATTGATTAGTGAAGAAACTTGAAGTTTAATCGTAATGAGCCTGTAGTATTGTGAGTTTATGAAACAACTTTTTCTTGGTTATGAAAAGTAGTAGAAGCAATATCTTGGTCTTGTTTTGAAACTCTTTTCAGCAGTATTTAATGACAATTACCATCGTAAACTCACATTGTGATATCGATTTTTGACGAGTTAATAAACAACCGAGTATTTTAGGGGGCTCAAGCCAGCGGTAAGGCAGGGCCATGTATTGGAATCTCTTTGGGCACATTGAAGAAATTCAGTGTATCAAGAAAAGGCCCTTATGCGTAAAAGGTGGTGGAAAATGGCTGATTTCTAATAAGACAAAAATTGCTTCCTGAAATAAAATTCAATAAAAGCAATTGCAGCAATTGTTTTTGCCCTTCGAGGCAATGCACAGCGTATGAGTACAACAGCAAATGAGTTATAACGGGTTCGGCACGCAACCCGTAAGTGGCAACAGGTCTCATACTTTCACCACCCCTCAAGCGAAGAATTCTGCCTCATCGCTAGCTCCAGCCCGCTAAAATACTCGGTTATTAACTTGTTAAAAATTAATATCACAATGTGAGTTTACGATGGTAATTGTCATTGAATACTGCTGAAAAGAGCTTCAAAACAAGACCAAGATATTGCTTCTACTACTTTTCATAACCAAGAAAAAGTTGTTTCATAAACTTGTCAATAACTTTTTTATGGCACAATAGAAAACTGAACGTTTAAAGATACATTTCAATATGTTTTTCCCACACAATACTACAGGTTCATTACGATTAAACTTTCAAGTTTCTTCACTAATCAATGTCAAAGAGAGCGCTCTGCTTGAAAACGGTAAAAACTGGCACTTTTTTTGTTCTCGCCAGAATGAAATATCAAGGGTGTAATGTAATAATAATCAGCAACCGCAGTTAAACGTAAAATACAACAAGCTAAAACTTAGTGTAACTCGCATTATTGTGGGTGCCACGGCTAATTTTTAACCAGTGTCCAAACTCGAGTCTACATAATTTTTGCACCAACAGTAGTCATAAGCCTAATTTAAGGCATAGAAATAGTAAAAAAGCTTGTTAATGTCTAATTCTTTCCTGTAACTGTTTCTGGCAAACTTCCAAATCAAAGACAATCCAGACTAGGCATATGAACACAGTGGATACATGAGAGACCTCAGCAGTTCATTGATAAAAAATAACAAAGGATGAGATAAAATCTAGTTATGACAAAATAAAATAGATCACATAACAGATAATAACAGTTCTACAATTATCAAAATTCACGGATATTCTCAGATGATGATGGAAACTTTCTCTGACAGTGTATCTGTTTGGTCAATCTTCAGCATATGTAAACGGCACATGAAACTTGTGTCTCAGAGGGAAATTTGGTCAAATGCTGAGATACAAGCACTAAGTATCAACTGACAAGAAGATTTTTCAGTCCTGCATTCTTGATCTCACATAAATACTAATTGAGTAACAATACTGACATTCACAGCACATGCACACCATGAAATCTTATCATAACAAGATTAAATAAAGTAAAGCAGTAGCCATAATAGGCGAGTTATATTCCTTAAGCAATACCTTGTTAGTAACTCATTATGAGACATACTGACTTTTTTCTATCTATGATCAAGTTCTAAAAATAGACCAAGAAAGAAAACACATTGAACCATATGTAATGGTAATAGGCAATTATAAAAGACATTTGAATGCAACTTCAACCAAATTTAGTGGATTAATTATTATGCATGAAGCTTATTGGACAAATCCATAAATGGTAATGAGAATCAAAAATAAATTTAGAGTACCATGAGATCTCATTTTACCAGTTTATACTCAGTGAATTAGCATCTTAGCCTTCCATTTAATAACTGAAATAGCTAGATGGTTTAAATATGTGTAATTTTCAATACTATATTAATATTAGCAATACACAGCTCCTAGGTATTTAAGAGATTACTAACCAGCATTTTTGCTCGCATTGTCCATGGCAGTCATTCTTGAAGATTGCTCACTGCATGCACTCTCTTTCATGGCATAATACAACAGGGATGCAATTGAAAATTCCAAATAGCTTTGGATTACATCAGAATCCAGTGAATCATATACTGAAAGTTTAGGTGCAGCTGATACAGCTGGCAGACTGTAAAGTGGCAGTTCAGATGTAACATACGACACTACAGACCTGGAAAAATAAGAACACAATTGACGTACAGGTTATGGACCCCGGCCCATTCTCAAAAAACATACATTCAACTTAATACAAGCACATGACTCCATTCACAAGACAGTCATGTTTTAACAAACGACAAAAAAAATCAGGAAATTTTTATAAAATTTTAGGCCAACCTCTACATTCTTTACATTAGGCGTAATAGTCTCAGGCATCACTTTGTGGTACTTATCCATTATTCAGTAAAGCAAGAGAAAAACTTGGTAGAGTCCCATTTTAAGAATTTGATTTACCTCACTGACCTAGGTTTCTTGTACAGTCATTTTCAAGGACTGAAAAAGTCGCAACCCTAGTTGCCGAAGTGAATCAAATCCTTTTAAGTGGACCATACATTTTTTTCTTTTCCTTCACAGGAACTTTATAGTGGTTTATCATAATATGTATAACATAAATACACTCATCACAAGTTAGCGCTAGAAACACCAGACTTTTCCTCACAACTACAGGAGCTGGTAATGGTCATTGTGACCAACACTAGTTTTCTTCCTTTCATTGAAACAGCTTAAATAAAATGTATATGAAATCAATAGTCAGACATAAGTTTTTCATTTACAGGGGATTGAGGCCATTAGATAAAATTTTTTCATTGAAAATAATTATTTTTAACTGCATACAGATACCCCAATGTGCTTCAGGTTTCATGCCATTCTATTGGATGGTGACAAATGATATAAAAGATGCCATTTCATAGAACTCTTTATGTGTTGGATGATTATCATTTTACCAACAACAATGAGCTGTAGCTAAAATTAAATTGGATAAATAACTGCAATAAAATTCTTAAGACTCACAATGACAATTACTAAAAGTGGTACTTCTTGCTTTTCTTGCTGTAAATTTAACATGAGTTTATGTTTTTCTAGAGATATAAAGATGATAAAATATCTATAGTAAGCGTGTAGGTGTGGTGTCTTAAGAATGAATTACATTTTTGGGAGATATCCTCCAGGTTCAACAACCCTTGGAAGTTGTACTTTGAATTCACTCCAGCTAACATCCTGAAGTAAGTCTTTTATCTCTTAGACATACATATTGAGAATATATTTGAACATTTATCAGCATAAAGTTGCTCCTCAGTATTAAAGTACATAATCAGAGGAATTATTTCCACAAAATCTATTTATTTTGCCCCAAATAAGAGGAAAATGATGTCTCGTAAAGTTGGATTGGATATTTGGGGAGGTGACTGATGGCTAAGGTCATTTGTGCCGTAGGGGATGGGTGAGGGAGGAAGGGTGGATAAAAACCCGGCATTGGTGTTAGCCTGCTCTTAATGAAAGGTGCCAAGGGGACCATGGTTTAACGCCTCATCTGACAGACGGAATACTGCACTTGAAGTGTCCTCCACAAGACACTCAAGTAGGGATCAGGTTCCCTCCTCTGAAAGTTATGACCAAAAAAGTCCAATCCAACAAATCATACCCACCTATCCACCTTTCATACAAAATTGGATTGACAGCTTCAATTTCCTTGGAAGTTTTGGTTCTGCTTAACTTGACGGCACAACTTCAAATGTAAGTAGAAATTAGGGATCCATTTCCCAAAATAGAGATGAAAAGTTGAGGATAGAGGGGAGGGGGCTATATTTGGATGAACACTATGTATATCAGCTCTGGTACTGTTTGCAATGACAATACTGGTTATGAATAATAATAGTTAGGTTAAGGCTGATTTGTACAGACCACCAGGGGTGATAAAATTGGTACGGAGGCTTCCGCGGTTATTTAATGACCGTATTCTCCTCGGGTTTTTGCCGCGTCGATCCATTTTTAGGGGGACAACAATTTCGCCCCCAAAAAATGGATCGACGTGGCAAAAACCTGAAAAGAATACGGTCACCAGGGGTGATATTTAACCTCCTTTAAGAGTACTGGGGAAAACTTAATTCTAGGTGAGGATGAGGAGGCCTCTGCATATAAGACCTGAGGGTGATTTTCAAGAAATTATAATGGGAAAAAGGCACGTTTTGTATGCTGTCAATTATAGTAATTTAAGTCACATTCACTCATCAAAACAACTTCATAGGAATCATGGCTTGATAATAAATACAATGAAGGGTGCTGAAAAATGCGTTTACATAATGCATTTCCAACAACCCTCTATGATTCCACATACTGCTTTATGGTCCTTCCAACTATGTAAAACCGACATTTTAATGTACACAAATATGCACAGTTGAAAATCATAAAATAACAACATATTTCATCAAGTACAATGGGAAAGGTAGACAGTGAAATTTAAATAATGATCAAAATGACCAACCTGGTACTTCTAGAGTTGAAACACCTATTTTTCAGAATTAAAGTAAGCCCTCATGGCTCAGATTTTTCCTCAAGATACAATGGTCAAAAGATAAATAATCGAATCCATCATGAAATTTGGGAAATGACGGAAGACAAATTTTTTCCAATCTGAATTGTACCATTTACAAGGAAGGAGTTTGGCCAACATTACAAGTTTTGAAATATCTCCTGAAGAAGAGGTAAGCATAAAAATTTGAGAGGTATAAAACAATTTGATTAATTTCACAAAATGCTGAGTAGAATTTTGATAAATGGTTGGAGAGAATACTACACAGCTAATGACCACTTCAGGTTCTGGACAGGAAGATCAATATGAGACATATGTGGTGATGAGAACTCTTTCGGTAGACACAGTACAATTAGTATGACTTTCGGCTTTTAAAAAGGTGTTTGATAGAGTGAAAGGGATAAATAAACAAATATACTAGTGAAAATAGGAATAGGTTGGTGAGATTGAACTATACATGCCCAGAAGGAACAGTTAAGATAGGCTTAGGCAGGATGATAGGATAAGATAGGAAAATAAGGAGGGATGATCAAAGTAGGCAGTTATAGGTTGTGAGGTAATGCAAGCTCTTCATAGTTGCATTTGATTTTAATCACTTATGCAGAGAAAATGGCAGGAGGTACTCTCCTGGTCTCAAAGTAATCTAATTGTTTCTTCAGAGCTTCCACTTGGACTGTAACAACATTTCTCCTAAATAAGTCAGAATTAAATGGGACATATCTCATAATATCATGCCTATTAAATGCCACCAGCAACAGTGCATTTTTACCAACTGATAGTCTCATCCAGAACGATTGCGACTTAATCCTCGTAGGTGCACAGAATTCACACACTAGGTGAAATATCACACAAAGTCTGCACCAATATAACTAATTTGCATGCCTCAGTGATATTTGCCAAATTAACTTGCCAAAAACCATAAGCAGAATACCGATGTCTAGGTATTACATTTCAGTGACAATTAACAACCAAATAAATTCCTGGCCAAAATTTTCAACATAGTACGGCAATGCCATCTCATAACCCCTCCAACATCACACATTGGTGGCCTGTCTAGATTATGCAGTGGTTTGAATGATTAGAGTCTGGATTTGCAAGAGTCCATGGAACCTCTTCTTTTTCCCTCATTTCCTTCTCCATAAGCACATTGAAAAAGCAAGTTTTCTTCAGTTTTGAATGGTATTAGAAAATACGAAAAAATCTACTGCCAGGGATAACTTAGGGCATGATAAGCAATGATTTTCATAATAAGCATACCTGAATCGGTTGTACACAATCTTTCCGGCAGTAAAATCATAACCAGACTGGAATATTTTATCAGCTAATTTAGCAGCATCTTGAAAAGTAGGAGGCTTTCGCCCAATTTCATTGGCCACAAGGATGATGTTGTTTCGGTACATCCTGCAAGTGAGAAACAAAAAATCAAAGGTTATGCATATTAAGCACAGTAATTAACCCGAGTTAAGCATATATGTAATACAAGCCATGATCAGCACCTCATTGAAAATAGATTCCTCATTTGGCTATAGTCAGCATTGCAATGGCGACCTATACGTAGATGCAAGAGCAAGGTAAAAGACAATAGATAAATATACGGCTAGCAATGCATTAATGACCATGAATGATGACAATTGAAGCTGCAAATGTTCACTTTTATAGTCACCAATATTCCCCAAGGAATCCTCAACCCTAGTTCAATTAACAAATTTACAGGTCCAGCCAGGAATCAGTCAAAAGCAGAAAAATAACAATTAAATATAAACTCTATAAAGTTGATTAACAGGTGTGCTTATGACAATGGGAAAAAATCAACAGAGAAGGATAATCCTAAAAACAATGTCAGAACACAAAAAAGATTAAGCATTTAGCAATAGGGGATACCCTTTTTTTGAAGATGCTACAGCTAATGGCTTAATTAATTTATAAGCAAAATGGGATCATCCCAAAAGAACATCCTCTATTTCTTAACCCAAGAGCTAATAGATAAAGAGAAGATGATAGTTTCAGACCTTACTCTGCAGAGCTTCTTGATATCAGAGATAGAAGAATAAACACTGTAAGTCCACATGAAATTAGATTATTGACACGACTAGTTTCACCGCAGAGCAGCATCATCAGGTGCACTTACATTATTTTCCACTCAATATATACATAACATAAATTTGCATTGAGTGGGGGAGAGGGAAGTGGCTGAGTCACAGGTTAAGGCAGGAAAGGTGTTGGGCTTGGATAGAGGGGGGGACTGTTATACTTACTTTGCATTGGGGGTGGAGGGGGAGGGGCTAGGAGATAAACAGGGAAGCAAATGCTGCCTAAGGCACTGTGGGAGGAGGTGATAGAAACAGCCACTTTACATGGTACACTTTAGTGTACAAATGAATGTATAAACTCTTGCATGAGGAAAATTATACTGGGTAAAGCAGCAAATTGTATGATTTTCAGAATGACTTTCGGGAAAAATAACCTGCTCTCTTTCCATTGTTTCTCATACATTCTATGATACATTCATTTGTACAATAAAATGTATTGTGTAAAGCAGCCTAGAGTTGAGCGAGGGCTGTGGTTGTGGGATGAGTAAGGATGTTGTTGGCAGTAATCAGGAAGTGTAGGATGGGGAATGAGAGGTATAAAAAAGTTCATTAACAATATTAAATCCATTTGAATTAACTAAGGATGAGTCGAATCCAAATGTTGATTCTCGATTCCACTGATTCTCAGGATTAGAATCAGTATCGAGAATGGATCGCCTAAAGTTGATTCCGATTCCATTGATTCCAGATTGATAAATATTCAAATCAAATTTCATTTATAACATCATATTTCTCTCAGTAATTTTGGGTGTAGGCTATCAATTTGTACTTTTTATCTACCTCAATAAGCTGAGGATATATTTGCTATTTGTTAATAAATATATACTTTTTGAGCGACTTGTCATTGTATTTTATTTCAGCCAATACTTGAATTTAAATAATAGTAGTACGCTACTGGTATATCAATATCCCACCTGTTATTAGGAATAACAATCAATAGAATCAGAATTGATTAGAAAGGATCGAAATTGGAATTGGAATCGAAAAAAAGTAGAATCCCTAGAATCCACTCTATACAAAATTTCTAATCCCTCCAAGACATCTAACTTCCAATCTTTTTATTGAATGCGTATGATTGTAGGTGAAAAATCGCTGAAGTGTCCATTTTCTAATAAATGTTTCGCAAACTGAGAGTGATTGTTATCGTTTGTGTAGCAGGGTCTTTCATCCTTGGGCAATAACCGTTGGACTTCCAATAAAATATATCCAAGGAAGGGTATTCTTCTCCATTTTGATGCGTCTTTTTCTTTGGGTGTGGTACTATAAATCTCAATGTCCATCTAGGTGCGTTTTCATCAATACATTTTAATTAATTCCTCAGGATACCCATTACATGAAGCGATTGTTTCATTACTTTTAATTCCTTGATTTTGTTCAGTTGTGTCAATAAATTCAATACCATGTGGAATTGCAGAGTTAATTCCTCAATCCCTGATCCTAGGTAAGGAGAATTTATCACATAGAAAGGTAACAGAACAAAGATTATACAGATTCCTCTACCTTTACGAAGAGAGAAAAGTGTGCTAATTTGACCAAATGCATTATTTTCCCTTTAACGCAAACTATGTCATAACTACATCAACAATAGGCTTAAAACCTATTCCCTTCCAAAATGGAGAATTGAAATACTTAACATCATGAGCTAACTAGTACAATAAACCAAAGCAACATGGATGTAAGAGGACAGATAATACAACAATTTCATTAAAATACACAAATAATAAGTCGAAGAATGGAAAGGACAATTAAAGACAACATCTCAGAGAACCAGTTTAAATTTATGAATAACAGGGGTATCAGAGAGGACAAGCTCTGCAAGGAAGTATTGGTAGAGAAATAAATACATGTGAACAAGCCATTACCATTTGAGGATCTGGAGAAAGCCTCCGACAATGTTGAGTGGGCCAAGATGTTCAGACTGCTGGTAAATTTGGAATGGATAATGACGACCGAAGACTAATCTACCAACTATACAGGAACCAAGTCATCACAAAGCAGATGAAAGACGGAAGTCAGATATAAGCTAAACTAACGAAGGAGTAAGACAAGGATGCAACCTCTCACCAGAACTGCTCAACATCAACTAGGAGGCCATGAGAGAATAACAATAAACTGGACTGAACAGAATAAAGATTAACTGAGAAGCAAAGAGAATCATGTTCCAATACACAGATGAATCACAGCCACAGCTAGAAATAGCGATCTTAAAATGTCACTAATCATAATCGACCAAATTCTCCAAGAGTACAACATGAAAATAGATTAGACGAAGACTAAGATCCTAGTACGCAGAAGAGAGGAGCTGAATTTATGTCACCCTGAGTGGAGAGAATTAAAACAAGTAGAGTCCTTCACCTCGGAAGTACCATCACGTAGGACGGAAGAAGTACCAGAGACATCTAGCGAAGAATAGCTCAAGCTAAGAAGGCGTTCATGGTAAGAAGACAGCTTCCATGCTCAAAGACGATAGGGCTGAAAACCAGGAAACTGCGTGAAGACATTCATATGGAGCATGGCACTCTTATGGGTCAGAAGCATAGACCACTGGAAAAGCTGGCCAGAACAGACTAGAATGCATCGAAACTGGAGGCACTGGAGGAGGATGCTGAAGATAATATGGACGGAAAAAAAATGATGATGTGTACAGAGGAGTAGAAGAGGCAAGGACCATATGGAGCACCATTCAGAAAAAAGAACCAGATGGATTGGACACATCTCTAAGACAAATGGGTTAGTGAAGCACATAATAGAAGGTAAGGTCCCCAGAGGAAGACCCACGGATAATTTCATGGGCCAAATAAAGAGGAAAGTACATAGGAAGATATACCAGGAGGTAAGGGAACTAACATTAGATAAGGAAGGTTTGAGGGCTGCAGTCAATCAATCTTAGGATTGAACGACCAACGATGAGCAGAACAATAGGTGTGACTTTTCACAATTGCAAGATTAACTGACGATATTTATTCAGGGCTAATCTAAGTAACCACCGAATCACACGAAACTATTAAGGCAACGATGTTTTCTCGAAGAAATTATTAAAGCCCACCCGCAGGGGTAATAATAATGTGCAGTTGGTTCCAAACTACTGCCACCACGCCCCTTACCCTGATATGACACTTACTACAATGTACTACCGACAACCAAATGGAAACTAGGGCGAAAAAATTGTACTACTCTACCATAATATACAGAGTAAAAATGTTACCCGAAGTCACATCGAAAAGAAGCGTATCATCTTACATTTGCAGGATACCGCGGGATTTGTCTCCAACACAAATGACTTTGGTATTTTCGGCTTCGGCAGCTAGCTCATTCTTAATGGCTCGTGACACACTGCTGTGTACGGCACCGCATAAACCTCTGTCTGAAGTAATGGCGATGATTAGCTTCTGAGGTTTTTCTGCTTCAGAAGGAGCTACTTCAGCCTTTTCATAGAAGGCCTGCGGAAGAAAGCAAATAGAAAATTAATTCATGGATGTATTACACAAATTCCATCACATTACTTATTTACTTGAAACAACTGACTTGGGCACCCTCTCCAATGGGCCGAGCCATTCTCAGTTCTCGTTCAGCTCTAGTATACTTAGCAGCTGATACCATCTTCATCGATTGTGTAATTTTTTGAATGTTTTTAACTGACTTTAGACGGATAGATATGGCCTTTAAGGTGGCCATTCCTCTTGCTTGCTGGCCACTATAATTAAATTAACAATAATTTCCGCTTTGGATTAAGTATCCCCACACATTTTTGTAATGACTTCTGATTAATGAAATTAATGCAATAATATTCGTATCCCTAATTTAGAAATAATATAGAAGCATACTCACCATGTTGGAACAAAAGTTTGCAGTCGGCAAAACATCTCGACTGCAGGGCACCGAAATGGCCACAGGAAGAACCGGTGGTCAGTATCAGCTAGTTAAGAATGCTCTAATTTTTATTACGACTTAATAAGGACATACTTCGACATATACCAATATTTAAAAATGAATAATAATATTTACATGTACTGAAAGCATCAGAATATCATGAATAATATCATGTAAGTATAAAGTGATCGAATCTTGATAAATATTGTGAATTTTCGTAATAGATTTTTGAGAATATTAACTATAAAAATGAAGTTTTATTGGCCTTATAGCTTAAAATAAAACTGAATTGTATCCATTAAATTTAAAATTTCGATGGACTGAATGTAGTTTTAAAGAATGTTTCGGTGTTTCTGGTTACCATGAAGTAACATTTCAATGCGTTGAGCCCGCGTATTTCAAAAGTTTTACGTTGAGGTAGTATTGTAGGACTTGGATTAAGGTAATAAATCACCACCATACTGGTATAAAATCGATAAAAAGAATGGATGAAGACCTTATAGATGAAGAAGTTGGAGAAGAGGGTGATAAGATTGGGGTAATTATGACTTAAGAGCAGGTTAAATAGTAGCATTATTCCTTTCTGTAAACTTTCCAATTCTCATTTGCAAGGAATATGAAGGTGAACGAAACGAAATAAATGAGCGCGATGGAGTGGGAAGAGCCAAGCTACCCAACAAAGATCTCTATCAAGGAACCTACAGATATGGTAGAAGGGACGGTAGAGGTCTTTATGTTTTTAGGAATGGTGCAAGATACGATGGAGAATGGTATGAAAATCTCAAGGATGGAAAAGGCATTTTCTACTACCCTGACGGGTCAAAATATGAAGGTATAATTATCGATATTCTTATGAAAAGTTCAATTTACAGTATTGGATACAGATATAGAGTTAAAGACATACTTTTGCCTGTATTGCCATGCTAACGTTATGAACTCACAATTGCCCAGGGTAATTACAATTACAGTGATATTCATTCATGGAAAAGTGCACACCTGTAATCAATGTATCATTATGCTCATTCTGAGTCTTTGGTCAGCATTTAGTCTTGTCATTATCACCCAAGCAGCCATGAATAATGGCTGGATATTGGTCCAATGTTGACTCAACATCGGCCCGGTACTGCCATAGTTATAATTTAGTGAACATTGGTCCAATAATAGGAGTCAATTTAGACCCAATATCAGAAGCCAACACACCCCCCATGTCAGAATGATGGCTGATGCCAGGGAAAGTTCACTAACCGAAACCAAAATATGTATGCACATTACATAATGAAACTCCATTAGGGCAGCTTTTTTAAGCATTCAAGTCTGGATTAATGCTTAACTTCAATTTATGTGGTCTATAGGACGAATCTTGGCTGACAATATATAGCAAACATTGGCTAAATAATGTAAAATGTTATCATTTTGACGTTGGCTCATTGGCAAACAATGTCCCAATATTAGGTGGCTACTTGGGCAGCTACAATGGTTGGAGACAGTAGGCTATCTCAATAGTGATGAGGAGCATGACTGATCAGAGGGCGAGCAGGCACTTTGATTCAGGCCTCCACTTATCAGGAGCCCCAAAAAAGATAAAAAACCTAATATCACTTCTTATTTCAAATGATTCTAGGAAGATTCCTTTATTCATCAAATGTGTTTTTTGCAACTGACAACTCTATTTTTAGGTGAATGCAGAGCCATTCCATGTCAAATCAACACTCTTTAAATAAAAATTTTACCTCACCATTTTAGACTGCTAAAATTTGGCATACTCATAGTGGGTGCTGAGACTAAGAAAAATACCAAATTTCAATTTTTTTTTATCACAAACCGTTTCTGAAATACGGATTTGTAAAATTAAAAAAAAATAACTGGCCAAAAAAGCGTGAACAGAAGTTATTTAAATCGCTCTAGGAGCTGTCCTAATTGAGCTAGAGAGCTGAAAAAGGTAACATTTTTCAGTATATTTTATGCTCTTTCCAGTAATATGCAACACAAAATAGGTTCTACTAAAAAAATCTTTTTCAAAATACAAATTAACATTTTGATTTAATTTTTTTCCAAAAAGTATAAAATTTAAAATTTTTACTGTTGTAAATCACATGGCAAAATATAAATATGGGATGATGAGGGGTTCATTGTTAAAAAAATATATTTCTACCTCTTGTTTTTCACTAATAGCCCCGTTTTGATCAAACCTACCTATAACAAATAGGAATTTAATTAAAATATACAGACAGGTATCTAAACAAATAGCAGAAATGTCGGCCCAGGTGGCGGCGGGGTAAAGTCCTTGCCTGCTACCCTGAGGGTCGTGGATTCGGGTCCCGCCTGGGTAGAATATTATCTGCCCAGGACATGGGTGTTTGTGTCTCGTCCATTGAGACTGTTATCCACCCGACATAAATTGGCACATTGTGCTGTATTTGGGATAGTGAAGATAAATAAAAATAAATAAAATATCATCTTCTTAAAACAAAACCAATCAGCATATTCTATATTTAAATTAAGTTATTAGCTAGCAAAATCTAAAATGGTGAGGTAAAATTTTTATTTAAAGTGTGTTGATTTGACATGGAATAGCTCTGCAGACATTACTACTGAAAGAAATTTTTTTTGTAAAAGCCTATCAGAGTGAACTTTCAAAATCAGTTAACCTTTTTTACTCCCAGAATTTTGACTTACCTTGAAAATAGAGATTTTTTGCCCAATAACACCTCACTATAGTCATCTGATATTGAACATTGATCCGAATGCTTTTCCACTACCTAAGACCCCACCAAGTTTAGTAAAGCAAATGATTGGCTTAAGAGTAAAATGTAAATATTGGTATGTTACCTCTTGCACCACCCACATGAGTAACCTGTGCCAGCAGGCAGAAATCTGTCTGCCTTAATTTGATTACATTACAACATTTGACACTGGTCCATGCTGGTCATTACAGCCAGCCAATGAGCAGTAAACCTGTTTGTATCTGCAGTTAGAAGGCTGGGTTATCATGGGCATATTCAGTAGTTAAGTCAGGGTCCTAAGCTGAATTTTCTCTTGTTTTATTATTCCAGAACATCTGGATTCAAGATAATCATAAATTTTGTTTCATGTCCTTCGAGTACATTTTATTAATGACAATTTGGTTAAGGATTCTGCAGACAATTGATAAAAGGAATAACATTTTACCATGTCCAAAACTTCTTCTCCAGGATGCTGAAACTGTAATGAAAAGTTTACTGGCAGACATTAAAACCATTATATTTAGTCAGTGTGCTCTAGTAGAAGCAGCTCAACTAGTTGCTTCAAACTTCTGTGCAACAAAAGAGCTGAAAATACAAGAGCAAGAATAAAGAAAGCATTCTTTCAAGAATTGGGAGTCATTATAATCATGAATCTTAAGTAATTCCCTTTAAAGTGTAGGTATTCTTACCCTCATTAGACTTGTTGTACTTGTAAATAAGATCAAAGGCAGACAGGCTGCATGAATTATCAAGAGTACTCTCATATTATTTGTCAAACAGAAAATTATCCAAAATCAAGTGAAGCTATGTAATGACAGATATTTCCAGCCTGTAGGTACCCCAACAATTTGATAAAAATTGTTCTGTCAGATAAGTTAGGACTATAACCATAAACTTTTAAAATATACAATAAAATGTGCCGATGAAAACAAGAACCATAATGTATGGCTCTTTTGTGAGTTCACTCGTATTTCTGTCTCCTTCATTTTTCTGATGTGGAGGGAGGGGGTTATGGGAAGAGATGGCCCCAAAGGGATTATAGTCCCAGCCCCCCAAATGTCTCTGTGCGGTCCTGATGAGGAAAACCTGACAGCAAAGCAGCTATGATATACTTCATTGCTAGATGGGGCTTACTTGGTGGCAGTGTGTTAGTGGCTCAAATGGGAGCGACCATGACTGGGCCCTATCAATTAAGTGGTGGCCCCATCAATTAAGGCGAAAGATAAAGAAAAATATTTATCATTGGTGAACATCAAGAATTTCACTATGCTGTGTATATGATATATGGTTATTCTTGGTCGATAGAATCCGCTACATATGTTTCGTAAATGTGTCATTTTAGTTGAAAGGAAGGCATCATATTCAATAATTTTTAATGCCCCTTTTGCTGAAGCTCTGGAATGTGGAGACCCCGCATAACACCTGAACCCCCAGGGTTTCATGTTTCTGTGCCTACATATACACCCTGTACATGCCAATGGAACTACATACCATACAGCTGAGTCTTAATGAACTGGTGGCTATTATTAATTTCAGGTGATTGGCAGGCAGATATGAAGCATGGTTATGGAGTCTACACATATCCAAATGGTGATATTTATGAAGGTACTTGGAAAGAGAATTTAAGGCATGGCCTTGGGACTTATCTTTTCAATGCTACTGGGACAAAGTTTCTTGGAATGTGGGAGAATGGAATACGAGAAGGGCCAGGACAGTTGCTACACCCCAAGAATCGCTTCTATGGGACATGGGTGAAGGATATGGTAAGAATCCACATTGATCTGTCAAGTTGTGAGTCACTTATTGTTATATGGCATGATTACTTTTAAAGCTACATTCTTAATTCCATTATAACTATCAGTTTCATAGATTTTAAGAATCAGATGCCAAAAAAATCTTTAGTTTTACTGAGGGACAGCATTATGAGGAGGATCACATGGAGGGGAAGAGATAGTATGACTTGAAGGTGATCTTTTAGGGAGGGTTAAAACTAGTATGTATGAATGTACTGGTCATTCATATCTACTTATTTATCATTATAGGCACTAAATTTTCATGAACTGCAAAGTTTATCCTATTTTCACTTTATTTCATTTCTTATGTTTGCCTTTCCACTTGGCGTCGATATAACCAATTTTTTTTTGGAAAATGTACTTATTGTTAGTTCCATAAAATTGAGTGTGTTGGTCATTATTTCGTGAATTTGGTGCAAAGTTTTATACTTTCCCTTGGTAGAAAAAACTTGCGTGAAACCATTGACTGTGAAAAACTTTTTATGGTGGTTTTGTATGAAATCTGACCATTGATTTTTAAAAAGCCACGTTAACAATCCATTTTCCAAGTACATGTATTTCTTATCAAACTTTCACACCATTAAAAAATTTGCCCATTGTGCTTAAACCAACTTTTTTATGACAAAATCATTTTTCAAGTGACAAAATTATATACCAAAATTGACAATTTATTTGACAAAGTTTTCAGTTTTTATTCACCATAAATCTCTGCCCCTATTTATCAGTTTTTCAGTCACCTCCATCCTTTGATCTATCAACTGTGGCATGGAAACTTCCATTGAACTCACTTTACATTTGCTTTTCTGTTGTTTTCTGATGGATTTGATTACAGATAGAGAATATATTCCTTCACTTTTAGCCAAAGGAACCCATGATAAGCTTCGTCCAAAGAACAATAACCTCCATGGAGCTGTCAGAATGATGAGATCAACAATTTTGAAGTCTTCTAGACGAAGTTAGGCTAAAGAGTGCTCTCATTCTCTTATATCCCCATCCTTCCCATGATTCTGGTATTACTACTACTACCAGTATTACCAACTAAGTATTACATATGTATCAATTTTTTCAGGCCTACATAATATATGACCTGCCTAAAGCATACTTAGCTGAGCCATGCTTCCAGATATTAAGATGAAAGCATACACTCAGCTGACACTGATATAATTTTAGACAGTGATATTCAGCTTGATTTGATCTAAATAGCAAACTTTTTAAAATAAACATTTCACAATTCCAGCCCCTGGGTCCCGGATGTTATGTTTTTGACCCACCAGTAGACTGCATGATTCATGGAGAGTATATACATACCAAGGATCCTGCATTGGCTTCAGTTGGTGATGTAGAAGAAGGTGACCAAGAAGATCCACAACTTAAGAAGGGAATCATACCAGTATGGCGTAGTGACCATATCACAGGATTTGATCCAACTTTATTACCTCCAATACCAGTTCCCATCGAAATACTAGACATACGAGTGCGTAAATCACTGTTTGAAAGGGACAGTGAATTGATCCAGAGAATAGTAGATTTTGAAAGTATAGTAGAAGAATGTTTAGAAACACAAGTGCAAGATGAAGTTGAAGGTGAACAAGGGGAAGGAACTACAGATGAAGTCAGAACCAGTGTGAAAGAAACAAGATTATCGGGTGAAATACTATATGAGAGAAAATCACTAGAGGTGGAGTCTTCACAGGAAGAGAAAAAAAGTTTAATAGACACAAACAGAGATGGAGACACAGAAGATACAAGTGAGTTCAGTAAGGTGGAAAACATATATTCTCCTGATACAACTCAAGCTGATGACAACTTAGAAACATCAGAAATTGACAATGATGAAAGCACAATTGCAACTGAACCAAACACTGCACGGAGTGTTGAGGATCTTCCCGAGGACTAATTACAAGAATGATATGCATTTTAAAATGCCATATTTACAATTATTGATCAGCAGTTTTACTTCATCATCTTTCATCAGTGTTTGAAGTTTCCACAACAGCACTTTCCAGTTCATCCATGTTGCTGGAAGCACAGACTTTGTCTTGACTCTCCTGAGCATCACCAACAATTTCTAAAACTGGTTCTTGAGCACTAACATCTACAGTGGCAGGAATAATATCTTCATCAGCACTTTTATCTTCAGTAGATATGGCTAACTCAGCCAGCAAGGACTGAAGGCCAATAGTTGGTGCCATTTTCACCGGAAGAAGGTGACTTATTGCATCAATTATGGATGAAGAATCCAATGTGGCCAGTTCCTGAAGATATAAGACACCATAATTGACACATGGCAAAGAATAAAATACAACACAGGACATCTGTATGAAAAGTAAATGGTTAGAAACTTCATTCCAACTTTGAAATAGATTGAACGTTAGTTGTTATGCTGCACAACAGCTACTTTTGCATGTATTTATTCTTTCTAGCATTTCATGGAGGTATTTGGTATATGAGCCTGATATCAAAATTTTCTTAATAATAAAATTATTAGAACAAGCATTATCCAACAACATTTAACAGGGTTGATTCAGTAGTATATATGCACGCAATATGTATCGGTACACACTTTCTTCAACAGAACAGTAACATAGAAAATTCCCTCTTACTACAAATAGAAAATTGACTCGCTTCTACAGCTTCATAAATGAGCCAGGAGGCATGGCTCCAAAGTCAACTCAGGGTCAATTCTGTTTAGGCGAGCTCTGTTGCTGGCTCAAGTCATCTCTGAAACTCACTACTGCTGACAAATTATATCCTGGATAGTCAGTTCAGCAAGAGGTGGGCCATTCCGAAAATTACCATGGTAATTACCTAGACAATTTTCAAAAAGGTCAATAATTACCATGATATTCTATGAAATTAACAGTTGAAAATTACCATAACTTTTGGTAATGTTCACTTCAGTCTCAGACGTTTTTCATACAGATACATATATGTATTAAAAATATATTATTTTCAGTCAAGTCTAAATACATTACATAATACAATCTTAATTATAAATAAAGGCATGCACAACTCATTTGTGGAATATTTTAAGTGTAGAATATTTGGGGGATATCATTTTCAATTCTTCCAATGAAAATTTATCATAAAAAAAACACCAAATTGCAAGTTAGCTGCCCTATTTGTTTTTAAATTTTCTTTATTTCTAATGCATTAATGTGGCAATAACAATGGTTTAAACGCCTTGAACCCTGTTCTATCGGCTTTTATATTTAATTCTTAAATAGGTTTAATTGCAGAAAATGAAAAATTACAGTAATTTTCACAAATTACCATAATTTAAAACAGTATTTACCTCAAATGAAAATTACGATAATTTACCCATTTCTAAGTTTTCAAATACAGTCATAAAATCTTCAAATACAGTAAAATATCTTGGAATTACCTTAAATTCAGATATATTGTGAGGAACACACATACAAAACATATGCGGCACAGCATTAAAGAAACTAGGTTTTGTTAAACGTATAACAGGAAGGTTCTCAGATGAAAAAGTAAAAGAGAGATGCTACTTTGCTCTGGTTAGGCCACACTTCGAAGACGCTGCGAGCATTTGGGACCCTGGTCTAATAGATTTAACCAAAAAAATTAACAAAATACAATGAAAAGCAGCATGCTTTGTGAAAAACTACTACGAACGAACATATAGTGTTATGCAGATGGATTAAGGTGGGAGCCCCTAGAGACTCAGAGGCTGCACACTAGGCTTAGGCTGCTTGATAAATTAAGAACTGATATTTTTCAGAGTGACACACAGAATATTATCATGATGCCTCACTACATTTCTAGGTCTGACAGATGCGATAAAATAAGAGAGATATGTTGTCAAACAGATAGGTACAAAAACTCATTCTTTCCGTGCACAATAAGCAACCACAATAAAAATTAAGCTCACTAAATACACTACTACAGTTCATGTCACCTTTCATATCCAAAAAAACTTAGACCTTAACACGGCTGGTGACCTAACACCCCCTGCCACACGCCCATGCGGCAGCTTGCGGGGTATTATGTAGATGCAGACGAACATCATTACCACCTAGCTCTGAGTCCATTCAATATCTTCTCGGCAGAAAACTATGCACCACTGCTTTAAGCAACTATTCTTCCCATGGCCATCTGTCTTCTCCTCTTGCAGTGCACTCTTTCCCTTAAGTGCTAAGTGAATGATATGGTGGCAGCATATTTTCCATTTTAATGAAAATCTTTCTGGAATGGTATCGGTCTTCCAATTATCTATGCGTGTCCCCGTGACAGTGAAATGTTTAAAACTACAAAATAGGGTCAACATACTAAAAGACAGTTTATTACTTGTGCAAGTTTGACTTATAATACTGATAAGAACTTTGACTTAAGCAGCACCAGCTCAAGGGCAAACTACGAGGTGCTTCCAGAAAGTAAGTTTGATTAGTATTTCTGGCCACCGCAGTGCTGTGATCGCAGTTTTGCACATGCCCCGTACTTACCCTGACTTGCAGAGAATGAGTTAACGCCATTATTAGTAAGCTGATTATTGTGTACGCTTTGAGAAGCTTGTTTGAAGAGGCAAATAAATTTGAATATTCCACCACTTGTGACATAAGGTCTGCAATTCACCAGAGGTATTGTTTTGATTCATGACAATACTCGCCCTCACACTACCCATGCGACACAACAACTTCACAGAACTTTGGTTGGGGAAAATTCAATCGCCCTTCATACAGCCCGGACCTCGCACCTAGTAACTTCCATCATTTTTTTTTTCACCCGAAATCGAGAATTGGTTGCAAGAGGTTCAACAATGATGACAAGATCAAAGGACATGTTGTTATTTACTTGACATCACAGGCAACACCTTTTCATGAAGGGGGAATATAAAAGCTTGTACAGTTCTATGACAAGTGATTACAAAATGGTGGGAGTCATGTAGAAAAATAGTTTAAGGTCTCCAGATTTTTCAGTGAATTTTTTCCTGAATATGTACTTGTTTCCTTTGAACTGTCCAACGGAACTTACTTCATGGATGTAGATCACAATTAAAGACAATTCTCAACTTGTGCTCAATGGTATTAGTGCAGACCAAGGGAGGCTCTATTTACGCACCTTTCCTCAGAGTTACTTTTTATTGGTAAGGCAAGGCACTGATTTTTCAGAAAAATAATTCATGCACTGGTAAATGAATCTAAAGATGCAGTGTACATATTTAGAAATCCAGTGGAAATCAACCATTGATTACTGACAATTTAGCAGAAAAAGTAATCCAAAACAGATGGAATTTGCAAAGGCTTACATAAAAAACTCCATTAGGCTGTCACAAGTCACTATCTATGCATAGACGACATAAATATTGATTTTGTACTAGCTGGTCACTTTATACCTAACAGTAAGAGGATATTCACTCATCTAAGTAGATTACTTTGCCCATGTTGTACAAAAAATGTAAAATCAATGTTATGCAGACAGCTGTGGTATGCTTCACTTAAATAAGTTGAGAACTGTCTGAATATTGTCTTACCTGCTGCTATGACATCAAAGTAGATAAGAGCGATGATTTGAACTGTCTGGGCCAGTGGTCGGCAAACTCATTAGTCAACAGAGCCAAATATCAACAGTACAATGACTGATATTTCATTTGAGGGCCAATTTATTTAAAACTTGAACTATATAGGAAGGTACATTGTTCTTAACTTAAGTAGGGTACTCTTTAAGCTGGCCTTGGCTAAAAACGTCCTCAATCTGGGGGCTGTTTCTCAGAGCTACAAGTCTACAAGTTACAAGTCACGTGACCGCTTTCACAAGGCCGAAGCGTTACTCAGATATACCGATGACTTCTACAAGTCCAAAAAAAATGGTGGGCCTTATCAAGACCATACATATCTCGTATTTTGTTGATTACGATACTTTTGCGGTGTGCACTTTGCAATATTTCCTATTCAAAAGTTAGCGCAATGTTTTTGGGTAAATACAAATGATTGAATACGGGCTGGAAAGTAATTTAATGTCACAACTTACCTTAAAAGGTCCCAAGCGAATGAGAGATTTTGGGTTCATCTAACATCATTAGATATAATTGTTTATTTCGACGAATTTCTTACAGGATGAAATCTAAATGGTAGTTATTAATAAACCTTACATTTCAAGATATCATGGCTAGCTGATTTTATCTTTATTGAACCACTATTAATGGTGTTACAACGTGATATCACAACAAAACTTCATGGTAACAGACCGTATGATGGCGACAATAACATTTATTATAATTTACAGTTCGTATTTCCTGTTATTAATAATTATATTACTAAACCGAAACGAATTGGTAAGTAGTTGTTTATTACTATTAAGTTAACGAGTGCAAAACATCAGGATATTTAATTATTTTCTCTTGACTGCTGTGTCGTCATGAATTTCGCCCGAAAATAAATCACCAGACAAATGAAAGTCAACTAGCACGTAATTAGAGCTTAAATTGTCCACCACTTCCCGGAAAGGGTTACTACTAACCTTTCCTCAGAGTTACTTTTTATTGGTAAGGCAAGGCACTGATTTTTCAGAAAAATAATTCATGCACTGGTAAATGAATCTTTGTCCACCACTTCCCGGAAAGGGAGTGGTGGACAAATGAAGGGGACTAAGACCTCCATAATGGGGCCCAACTATGGTTTACTGACGGCTCGAGGAAGGAAGGGAAAGCAGGAACTGGCATTAATTGTCGGTGCCCACACAAAAGGCTCGCTGGGAGCATATGCAACGGTCTTTCAGGCAGAGGTCTATGCTCTGGTGACCTTTGCCCTCGCCGTAAAGGAAACAGGTCTCAAAGGCAGACCAATTCACATATGTTCCGACAGCCAAGCTGCCCTTAAGGCCCTGGTGTCACCAAGGTGCAAGTCAAGACTACTTCTTGAAGGTCGCAATGCGCTCAATTCATTGAATAGTCTTGGAAAGGTAGAACTCTTCTGGGTCCCAGGACACATGGGCATAACTGGAAATGAGATAGCGGATCAACTCGCCAAAGAAGGCTCAAACCACTCACCGACGGGACCTGAGCCTTTCATCCCAATTGCACCCTCAACAGAGATCAAGAAGTGGGGCCTTACCCATCATTCTGAGATCTGGCAGCACAAACATGGGCTCAGACAAGCCAAACTCCTGATTGAAGGACCCAAACCGGGACTGGCAAGAAGACTCGTTTTGCTAAACAGAAGTCAACTACGTACGATAGTGGGACTCTTAACCGGACACTATCACATCATGAGGCACCTCCATCTTCTGAAGCTTTTGGACTCTGCCAGATGCAGATGGTGCGAAGAAGATGACGAGACAACATCACATTCTCTGTGACTGTCCGGCCCTGATGAGGACTAGAATTAGGCATCTGGGATCTCCCTTTCTGGAACCAGCTGAAGTTAGGGGTATCCCCATTGAGGACATTCTGGCCTTCAGCAAGGCCATCAGTCTCTTTGGGTGATACAAACAAGGTGGTCAGCACAAAGGACCAACAGGTCTAGGTGCCTCAGGTCCTAAGGGGACCTCCACCGTAACTCAATCTATCTATCTACTGGTAAAATTAAAATTACATGTGTGCCTGCATGTGGTATTTTGTGGAAGAGTCACACTCAAGGGGCCAAAGAGCTGCATGTGGCTCGCGAGCCACAGTATGCAGATGACTGGCCTGGACCAATATATTGAGCTTTATTATAAAAGCAAAAATTTACCATTTTACAACACTCAGGGTGTGAGTGAAGTCTTCCAATAAGTCAGGTATTTAGTTACTAACATTTTGATGACTGTCCTGAAGATGATAGCGGAAGGAGTCATTGAAATGCTAGCAAACAATTATCAGACCTAGTCAGAGATGGGTAATTATGGTAATTTTCATTTGAGGTAAATTGTGGTAATTTTAAAAATATTAAAGTATTTTTCAGTAGTTTTTAATTTTCTGCAATAGCAAATGGAGGATTTACTAAGAAAGCCAAATGCAATAGCAATTTTAATGGTTTGTTAAATTTAAACCATTACTCCTAGTACATTAATGAATTAGAAATAAGGATTGTATAAAAACAAACATGGCAGTCCACATTCAATTTAGCTTTCGTTTGTCATGGTATGGGAAATTTTCATTCAAACCATCATAACAACTGCTCCACTTATATCACGAGTAAAAATTGTAAAAATATTCCAAAAATGAGTTGTATGCACTTTAATCTATTTCTAAGATTGTATAAAATATATCTTGCCTTAAAATAACATGTTGGAATATGTTGATATGAAAAATATCAGAAACAAAGGTGAATATTACCAAAAATTATGGTCATTTTCAGGTGTACCCATGAATTATGAAAAATACCATGGCAATTTCTGAAAATTACCATGGTAATTTTCTGAATGGTTCATCCGATAACCTGATGGAACACCTGAGATGACTTATCTTACAGCATATACTGGGAAAGAACCAAATCCTACCGTGGGTCTGGATGAGTTTGTGATCATAAGAAAACAGCATGGATTCAGTTAGTGGTTTGCGGCGATACTTTGTGAAATTTGCGAAACATTATGAATGAATACGGTAAACTTTGTTTTTCCACAATGAATTTAATGACTTACGACCATGGTCTTGACGATTAATGTCATCATCAGGTGAAGAAACATTTGGTGTAACAACTTATATACTAGAGAGAGTGGGAAGGGAACTGTAGAGGAGTGGGGAGGAAGGTGGAGGGTGGAAGGGAGGGGCGAGTGGGTGAGTAGGGTTGGGTGGGGGCTTCCAAAGAGGGTGAGGCAAGGGTGTGCAAGGTAGGGAGGTTAATTTATTAACCCTCCTGGGAAACCCCCACCCAATCCCACTCTCTCTAGTATATAAGTTGTTGCACCAAATCTTTCTTCACCTGATGATGACGTTAATCATCAAAACTGTTGGGAGTTACAATATTTGCTAGGCATAATGTGCTGCACTGGTAGTGCCATCTATGACTAGAATTGTATGTGAAAAACAACTGCATCAATAAAAGGCGGGTCAACTGGCGGTTGCTCGTCAGATTGCTTTTGATCATGAAAGTGAGTGAACATTATTTCTATACCTCCCGATAACCCAACCTGCGCCAACAGGTTATGGGCCCAGTACTGCATCGGGAAAAAGAAAGTCGTAGTGAAATTCGATTAGTAAAATCGTAAGGAGTGAGATTTAGTTTCCGGCAGCATGGATGACGAAAGGTTTAAAGTTCCACTCTTCGACGGAAAGGAATATGATGAGTGGAAGTTTAGGATGGAGATTTATTTGGACGAAAAGGAAATGCTGGAACATGTGAAAGTGCCATTTGAGAAACGGATGGAACCTCATGAAATCCAGAGAGGAGATAGTACCGAAACTCGGGCAAGTAAGAATACCGCGGCAGCAGAAATGAAGAAACTAGACAAAAAGTGTAAAAGGTACATTATCCAGAGCTTGGGAAATTCTCAGTTACTACAAGTGCGAAGTAAAGAAACTGCGAATGAAATATGGACCTATTTAGAAACCAAGTTTGAAAAGAAAACTCCCGTGACGAGAATGATGTTGAAAAAGAAATTAAGCAACCTTGAGTTTCGGCCGTCATCAGAAACATTTGATGAATATTGTGTTAAGTATGACGCCCTTATTATGGATTTGAAAAGAGTCGGGGAAATGATAGATGAAATGGGGAACGTCTTACAATTTCTAATGACCATGCCTGTGGAGTATGATGCTGTAGTGTCCGGGTTGGAGACCTTGGCCTCGGAGAGGCTAACCATGGAGTTCTGTCGTCTTCGCATTGGTGAGGAGGAGGCAAAGAGGAAGGAGAGGAAAGTTGGGAGAAGTCGACCGGATGTCACCGAAGCGTCTCCCATAGCATTTGCCGGTTCGAGATGTCAAGAGTGGTCAGGTGTTCCTCAGTACGAAGATAGAAGTCAGAAGAGGGTCGGCAGGTCTCACCTTGTTTGCCACAATTGCAAGCTTCGTGGCCATAAGGTGACCGAGTGTTGGAGACCAGGTGGGCGGATGTACAAAGGTGGACATGTTGCAGATCGTGGCAGATCAGGTAATGCACACTGTATAGTGCAAGAGTCCTCTGAGGATGAGCTGCCAGCCCATAGTTTTGCTACCTTTGGAACTGTAAATTACAAGGTAAATAATGTATGGATTCTAGATTCTGGTGCTTCTGACCATCTGGTTACGGCAGATACTCCAGTTGTAAATAGAAGAAAGTTAAAAGAATTTGTTAAGATTGGTGTAGCAAAAGCAAGTACCTATTTAATCTCAAAAGAAATTGGCGATGTGTATGCAATGACTTATGTTGATGGGAAACCAAGGAAAATAGAACTTATGAATGTATTGATTGTCGAAAATTTAAAGTGCAACTTGATATCTATTTCTAGGTTAGAACAAAAAGGGTTCAAAGTTATTATTGAGAAAGGTTCATGCACTATAACTAAAAATCAAGCTGTAGTAGCTGTGGGGTGGAGAGATGCAAATATGTATAAGTTGGAGTTAAAAGAATTATCTAATGTAGAGGCATGTATTGGAATCAGTGATGGGCAATTGTGGCACTGGAGATTGGGCCACATAGGAGTTGATGGGCTGAAGCAGATTAGCAAAGCTGTGGATGGACTGTGTGAGTTAAATGCTAAATATGAAGTGTGTGATATTTGTGTACAAGGGAAACAGTCATGTCTTCCACACAATCAGAGTAGAGAAAGGGCCTGTAGACCCCTTGAGAGAGTTCATAGTGATGTCTGTGGACCTATATCACCCACTGCTTACAATGGAGTGAAATACTTGCTGACTTTGATTGATGACTTCTCTCATTTTACTGTTGTGTATGGTTTAAAAAGGAAAAGTGAAGTAATTAATCATTTAAGAATTTATGAGGCGATGGCAACTAGTAGATTCTCTACTAAGATATGTCAATTTAGGTGCGACAATGGAACAGAGTATGTTAATGAGAATGTTAAGAATTTTTTCCAGGAGAAAGGAATTCAGTATGAGTTAAGCATCCCACACACACCAAAACAGAATGGGGTTGCAGAGAGGATGAATAGAACCATCTTAGATAAAGCCAGGTGTATGCTGTTGGGGTCCAGTTTAGGAAAAACTTTTTGGGTGGAAGCTGCAATGAGTGCAGCTTATTTAATTAACAGGAGTCCAACTAAAGCATTGAATAATGGCAAGGTGCCAGCAGAGTTGTGGTATGGTGTCCGTCCAAATGTAAGTAAGTTGAGAGTTTTTGGATGTGTGGCATTTTCACGTAAGAACAAATCTGAATTAACAAGCAAATTTGATGAGAGAGGAAAGAAATGTATTTTGCTTGGTTTCTGTCCAAATGGCTATAGATTGTGGAGCCTATCAGATAGAAAAGTAATATCTGCTTGTGATGTTAAGTTTGATGAAAATAGAACTAAATTCCAAGATGGTTGGGAAGATTTCTTCCAGAGTGAACAGCTAAAGCCAACAAATGATTCATTTGAAAACAAAAGAAATGACAGAGTCAGTAGAAGGTTCAGATGTTGGGGAAGGTAATGTAAATATGGATGATGATGGAGTAGATGGTGAAACAACTAATTGCAACACAGAAGTAGGATTAAGGAGGAGTATGAGACTTAAGAAAACCCCATCATACCTCAAGGATTATATTACAGATGATTATCATAATTTTGTATCAGAGGAAGAAGGAGAAAGAGTTGAATTTGCTTTATTAACTAATATTCCTAATGATGGTAATCTTAAGTATGTAAATTTTGCTCATGAAGGACTTGTGCTAAATGCTATTTCCTATAGTGAAGATGTTCCTAATTCACATGATGAAATCCTTGGTAGACCGGATAAAAGTGAATGGCTAAAGGCAGTTAGTGATGAGATGGAGGCAATAAAATTTAATCAAACTTGGGAGTTAGTTGAACTTCCACCTGGTAAAAGACCAATTAGATGTAAATGGGTTTTCTCTGTCAAGTATGGTGGTGATGGTGAAAGAGAGAGATATAAAGCACGTTTAGTGGCAAAAGGGTGTTCTCAAAAGTTTGGTCAAGATTTCACAGAAACATATGCACCTGTGGCCCGAATGTCAACTTTGCGAACATTGTTAAGTGTTAGTAACTATCAAAAGTTGCATATACATCAGTTAGATGTCAAAAATGCCTTTTAAATGGTGTCCTGAAGGAGGAGATTTATATGATACCTCCTGAAGGTATGCAAGTCCAAAGGGGACTGGTATGTAAGCTTAAGAAAACGCTATATGGCCTGAGGCAGTCACCAATGGAGTGGAATGACCGGTTTGATAAATTTGCTAAAGATATTGGTTTTGTTCAGTGTAAAACTGATTTATGCATGTATGTAAGTACTGTTAACAATGTATTAATTTATCTACTTCTCTATGTTGATGATGTAATCGTAGCATGCAATGATCTTGGTGAATTAAGTAATCTCAAAAGTACGTTAATGAGAGAATTCAAAATGAGAGACCTGGGTGAACTGAAATATTTTCTAGGAATTAAAATTGAACGTATAAATGATTCCTTGTTTTTAAGTCAAGCAAGCTATCTGGATAAGGTAATTAAGAAATTTGGAATGGACTCTTGTAAGCCAAAATTAACTCCTCTGGGTATAAATGAATTTAATGATATTCCCTCACAACCAATAGACAGTAAACCTTATAGAGAACTTATTGGCTGTTTGATGTATGCATGCTTAGCAACTCGTCCTGATTTATGTGCAGCCATTAACTTCTATAGTCAGTATCAAAGTAAAGCCACACAGGCTCTTTGGGAAGGTTTAAAAAGAGTGCTACGTTACATAAAGGGGACATTGCATTATGGACTTTGGTTTAAGGGAAGTACTGATGTAATTGTGTGTGCGTATGCTGATGCTAGTTATGCCAATAACATTGATAGAAAATCAGTAACTGGATATTTACTTAAAGTTTTTGGTGATGAAGTTATATGGGGTTCTCGCAAACAGAGCACAGTTTCAAAATCTTCAACTGAAGCTGAGTTCAAGGCACTAGCTTCAGCATCAGCAGAATTGTTATGGCTTAAACAGTTATTAACTGAGATGAAAATTGAAACTACACAACCCATAACAATGTATGAAGACAATCAATCATGTATATGTGCATTACCAAACTGGGAGCAGAAAAGATTAAAACATATGGATATTGTTTACAAATTTGTTAGAGACCTAATTAAGAATAAGACCATACATGTAACATACATTCCATCAGAAAGTCAAATTGCAGATGTTTTAACCAAGGGTTTACCATATGATGTGTTTTCTAAGCATCGCACTGAACTTGGTATGTGTGAAATAAAATGTAAACAATTGTAAATATGCCTTGCAAATATTGAGGAGGAGTGTTGGGAGTTACAATATTTGCTAGGCATAATGTGCTGCACTGGTAGTGCCATCTATGACTAGAATTGTATGTGAAAAACAACTGCATCAATAAAAGGCGGGTCAACTGGCGGTTGCTCGTCAGATTGCTTTTGATCATGAAAGTGAGTGAACATTATTTCTATACCTCCCGATAACCCAACCTGCGCCAACAAAAACCATGGTCATAAGTCATTTAATTCATTGAGGAAAAACAAAGTTTATCCTATTCATTCAAAACAGCATGGATTCTTCCAGCTTCACAGTATTGATAGTTGACAAAATATTACTCCCAACAAGGTCATGTTTGGCGAGGACTACATCCATTAAAAATTTTCTTTAAATGGATATCTCATGGGTTCCACAGAAAATAGGGTTCATCTTAATGTCCATACATCTTATATGTAGTGAAATTAAGAAGCCTTATTTTAAACAATATCACTTGAAGAAAGTATACAGACACAAAAGGGCATTATAAATCTTTGAAAAAGTACTGAACATTGCACACAATTTTGCTCGACAAATATGAACGAATGCATAATACAGGAATGAACTTAAACCTTGCAAAATAAATTCTTACCTCTTTATGGACTTGTTGGACTGGGACTCCGAGGTGAAGAGCGATGCTCACCGGTGGAAAGAGAAGATGAAGGCAGTGTTGGATATGAGGAATGAGATCATCAACATAACATGAGCACATGGCCACAAATCTTTCTCTTTCACCTTCTGAGAATGCTTGCTGTTTCCGCCTGTATACGGCAAGTATTATCTTGCTCACATGGGTTAAAGATTCCTGCAAGTTATTTGTCACATTTTGAGCCACAGCCAAGGGTGCACAGACACGAAGCTCATTAAATGCTGTCAGGATTCCATTACAATACTCTGCTAACGGGTAAAACTCCAGCAGGCTGTGAGGAGGTTGCTCCTATAGGAAACAAGTTGTGAATACAAATATTTGCACCCTTTCGATAACATAGAGTAAGCTTATGAAATGATCATTTTCCAAAAAAGTATCCAAAGCATGGTGCAATCTCAATTATGTGAAATAATGTGACATAAAGCCACCTTGTGTACATGAGAATTGGATGCAGAACATGTGAGAGCAAAGAAGTTGTAGTGGCAAAAAATTATAGAATTTTCCAATGCATTTCTGTAATTAATTTTCTTTACTTTAGATTGAAAAATGATTTATAATTATCCACAAACAAACTTATTACAAGGGATATTTATTTAACTACCTGCCATGGAAAAGGAACAAAATGATTGCATTTTTTAAAAGTCCATTTCAATAACTACACTCAGCATTAATGCTCACAAATACTATCAAATACTGGCAATAGAGAAAAAAACCACAATTTCTTAGCCTACATCACAAATTACTCTTAGTGATTTCACACTTAGAAGCCAAAGCCTGAGCCACACTTGAGCCCAGCCAACATAGCATCACAAGCCTGAGCATAGCTTAGGTTCACCAATAAATGAATAAATAAGAATTTGGCAAAACTCATACAAGGACCTTCTATGAATGTTTCTGGATACTTTCAATAGCACAATAGAGCCAAGGTTTCTAGAACTGTTCATTTACTACAGACCTGGATTTCAAAGATTTAATTCATTAAAGGTCAGGATTTATTATTGTATAAATAATAATAAATTACCATAAATATAAAAGGACATCACAGGAATGACCAGCAGAAATACACAGGGAAACTCATAGGTTTTAATATTTTGGAAGCACACAACTGCCTTCTTCAGAGTTATAGACAATAATTACCTTGAAGAATGATTGGATTTGGGGAGGCGACCGACAGCTAAGGTCATTTGTGCCTTAGGAGATAGGTAAGAGAGGAAGGGTGGATAGAAACCCGGCGTTGGCATTAATCTGCTCTTAACAAAAGGTGCCAAGGGGACCACGGTTTAACGTCTCATCCAATAGACAGAGTACTGTACTTGAAGTGCCTTCCACAAGACACTCAAGTAGGGATCAGGTGTCCTCTGAAAGACATCCCCATCTGTAGGGATTTGAACCCTGGCCACACATGTAGTAGGCGAGTACTCTAGCCACCACAACAACCCGATTCCCCCTTGAAGAAGGCAGTAGTATGCCACTAAAGAATAAAAAACCCTGAGGTACCCTTTTTTTTGTTTCTGTGCTTGTGCCAATCATGCCTGCGATATCCTTTTATTCATAATTATATTCTCCACGAGTGATTTTTCATAGTTCTAATAAATAAAAAAATAAAATAATGATCATGAAAATAAAAAACATTCCAGACAGAAGGCAAAAGAAAGTAGAGAAGAAACACAAAATGGGCAAACCCAATGGTGATGTGAAGATGGAATGGTGGCCGATTCCGTAATTATTGGAGTGACCAATCAATATGAAAAAGATTTACTTTTCATCAATCATACCTGTTTTGCAGGTTGGGTAGATGACACACCAGCATACATTTTTGCCTGGGACTTAACCAGGGAAAATTTCTCAAGATCACTTTCAAATGTTTTGGTGCATTTTTTGACTGCTTGCTCAAAATTTTTAGAAATAATTTTGATGAATATTGGGGCCATCAAGCTTCTAAAATCTGCACCAATTCTGCTGAATGATAACCCAAAATACATGCATTGGCCAATGATGGAATCAAGGGAGTTGCCAACACCTTTTGCCAAATCATCTTCTAATGTTTTCAAAAACTGACTTATCTGAAAAAGAAGTCACTCATAAAATGAATATAAAATCTTGCAAATGCACCAAAAGTCAACTCGTTTTCAAGCAAATGAAACCATCTCACTTGTGAGGGAGACTGACCTTTTCTGTTATCCAACTGTAGAATATCGCACTTTCATTAATGGCATGATACTTGGAGGTAACAAGGTTAGGCTCTTCATCACTAAATATGGCTTTGTACTGTGTCACAATACTAAACAAATGTATCCGAGTTAACTCAATAGTTTTGGTCAGATGTTGATTTGCTGAAAGTAAAATATACCATTGCACAGTTTAAATAGCAGCAAAATTCTAAAAAATACTGGACACCTTGCTACGCACACATCACATTGTGCAAGCTAGCAATGAGTGTTTTCCCTCACTCCAAATGGAGCATTAAATGTGTCTCTGACCTTGGTAGTGAATGGAAGTATCTTACACTCTCTTGACATGCCGTCTAGTATTATATGAGGTGAAGCCGTTATGCAAGTAAAAAACTCAACCATTTTTTCTTGTGATTATTGTCATGGGTGGTGCCTTCTTGACTGCTCATCAATGACCAAAGAAGACCCGCAAATCATTAAGAGCATACAGCGGTTATGACACTGTGCCTCGTGTTTCGTGCATGTGTTCCATCTGAGGCAATAACACACTTGTGAGGAGCAACATCAACTTAGCCAGTGCAGAACTCACAACCCCAAGGCCAAAAGAAATCACAGCAAATCAAACGCTTGCATGATGAAAAAGGTGTAATAAAAAAATTACTACTTTGATGTTAAGAGTAGATAAGTGAACTGAACAAATCCCTCAACAAGGTTAATAGAGCAATTACAACCCTTGGTAAAAAAAGCTTGACAAAGCAAACCTTGATTTTTTGTAAGCAACAAATATACATTTTGACCAGAGCAAGAAACAGATAAATGTGGTTGAAATTCCGGTAGTTCCACTTCGAGAAGGAGAGCTCCTTTGAGTCATTATCATCCAGATATGCCTAGCAACAAAAGTTTAATTAGATGCCTCAGACATGAATCACTTATTTCATTAGGGAACACAGCAACTTTGATTGGGTACCCATCATTGTCATTCATTTTTTGAGGCAAGGTACAGTGAGCTCATGAGCTGGCAAAGATTAAACACTACCCAAGCACACCAGACAGACATTGGATTTGACAATAAACCCAGCCAGCCCATTCACATATGAGTCCCTTACACAGTTAAATGAGGCTATATGCTAAAGCCTGACAACTTGAAGAGTAAAAAGTTCAATTGCCTTTAGATAAGAGGTAGGATTTATATGAGAGCATTGGCAGAGGGGAACGAAGTGAAACTATCTGTTTTGATAAACTCAGCTCGTTTACTTCGATGCCCAGCTCCATTGAAAGGTTAAAATTGAGCCATGTAAATGCACTGACATCATTTAGACATCTTGACGAATTCACAGACTATGTTTCTCATTGAACTTATCACATTATGCTATTTCTGAAAGTTGGATGAACAAAAACGTTTCCACAGACTCCAATGAGCGGAGTAATTATAAAAAGTTACCAAACAATAGACCAGGAAGAGTGGGTGGCAGTGTTTGGATCACTTTGTCGGAAGGTTTTGAGCCCTTGCCGCACAACCTTCTTCTGAGTGATAAAAATATGATTTGGAGAGGTGACCTAAACATTGACATCCTGAAGAAAACATACGATAGCCCACATCACAGGGACTTACTATTTAACAGTGACCTGTTCCTCATTCCCTACCAGTCTACCCACAATCTTGTGTATAGCAGCACTCTCCAAGACCTCTCATCATCAACAACTTGTCAAAGGTAGTAGAGTATGAACAGCACCCAGTCCCATTCCTGTCGGAACATGACCTAAGTCATATAAGCTATATATATATTATCAACATGCCAGTAATTCTAATTAGATGAGTTTTCACTTCATGTGTGTTAACTTTCAGGATTTTGAATGATCTAATTGCATATCTAATTTAATTAAAACAGACCTGAGTGAGTTTTTCAACACTCATAAAGCGGATGATTACATCAACATTTCAACACAATAATCATGTAACTGTTTGATATACAGGTGCCAAGAAAAGTAATCAAGCCAAATCATCATCCAGCCCCGAGGCTAACCTCCAAAATTAGAAATTCAATGTCATTTGGGGATTGTCTTCGCCTAAATTTCCAAACAACTCTTCTCTTTCAACTCCATAAGCAATACCAGGTGCTTCACAATCTAGCACAGGACCAAATTTGTACTGAAAAACAGATATACTCTGTTTCATGCTTTACTGCAAAATTGGAGGCAAAATCACTCAGCAGGAGCTGAGGTGCCTTGGTCTTGGAACGCAAATAGGCATTCTCTACCCAAAATGAACTTCCCCTTGGTTGATCTATATAGGTACCCATTCCCTTCCAACTGCTTTCAAGGATAAAAATTGGGCCTAATACCTCAATGACATCCAATCTACTAAAATTGATAACAGATTCACTTCATTTGACCATTCATTATACACAGCTCTAAATAATGCTAGGCTTATTTGCCTTCACTAAGCACGTGAAAGACTTTTAGTCTTTCACGTGCTTAGTCGATGGAAAGGTTCAACACGGAACTCCATTATCGTTATTTCCAGACTAAGTGACTGTAATTGAGACAACTGTTTATCTATTTAAAAGAGGGTTCTCAATTTCATTTAGTCATCACAATTTTGTCATTTTTTTGTTATTATGCACTGTATTGACCAACCCATAATAGCCAGTACTTTATATTCTATTCCAACAGACTTCATTCCCAGAACAATCAGTTGTTTCTGTTTCTATTTCAGTTCCAAGTTTCAGTGTACACATAAATGTACACTAGTTCTTCAAATATTACATATTTATGAATTTTATAAATGCCAAGCATAAGCTCTTTGGGCGAGACTTAGAGGGAATTTAAATGGAAGGGATTATGCTCTCGGGGTAAATTCAGTTGTTTTTATTTATACCTTGAGTGTTATTTATGCTGATTTCAATATCTACTTTGCCCTTGGCCAACAATTTATTATTGAGCAGATCAAGAAGAGTTGGAGCTAAGACTTCTGCAGCATCTTCATCAGTAAAATCCCATCTACCTGTATAGCTGTGCATGCCAGCATTCCAGTGACGATAGTTTCTATTCCATTACACGTGGCATCTCTGACCTGACGATACCTCCTGTAATGGAGACAAAACTGATGTTGTTGAAACACTGACACACACAGCTAAACCAGAAGATGGGATCTAACAGTCTGTGACTACTTCATGATTCACTATACACAATTCAATTTTACTCAAAAAGCCATAGTGTTCTTGAATAAGTACTAATGTCTTTCAAAAACATTAATATTAATCATACATTCGTTCAAGATAGGTCACATTTAGAGAACTCGATTCATTTAACCACCTCATTCATCATATTCTCCCTTATGATTTGATTGACAAAAGAAGAGCAAATCATCCTACCGGGATCCTTTTTTATGGACTTCAATAAATTCTGGAGCCAAGTATCTCGGGCTTGAAGAAATTTCAAACGTAGCTCTGCCTCTGTGAAAACGTCCATTCGATACAAGTAGGTTACAACTTGTAGACACTGAGGTAACTGTAAATCAGTGCGAAGTTGCGCCAACAATTGTTGTAACATTGTCTGCCAAGCCACCTGAATATCTTTCACAATATTCTGCAAAGAAATGAGGCCAGATACAAAAGATAAGAACGTACCCTCCACATCATCCTGGGGCTATACAAAATTTAACCACAGCCAAATATTGTAAATTAGAAGGCAAAATTATGTTCCTGGTACCCACTGATAAGAGTATGAGTAAGGTGTGTGTTGAAATGTATCGCATATAGTTTCTGGCAACAAAGAGATACGTACGAAAGAAATCACTTCAAAGAAACACTGAAATTTTAAGAAACTTCCGGAATATGAAACCGCACGACGTGGTGTGGTGACATCATCAGTTTCATACACTTCACAAGTGAAATTTCATTACTAAAGACAAGGTCACAAGTGACATTTACTAGCTTGAGTTTGCACTGCACTTAATATGACACAGTAAACGAACAATGGTTTTTAACACAGTTAATCATGAATTACCTGAATAATTGGAATATCATGATGTTTCTTTTCAAGCCGCCTGACATAGGCTGCCAACTCTAAGGCCTCCTCGTAGTTTCCATTTTGAATGCAGGTGTTCATCAACTGTGGTAACTCTAATATTTCCAGCAGCTGAGTATTACGGGAGAGAGTGAGAGAGTTCAATTGGCGATGAGCACTGATATCAGCAGATTTTTTACTGAACTCCTGACATTTCTTAGAAAATACAGGTATTTTCTGCAGAAGGGACTCGAGGTGCATTTCAGTCCTATTAAACTGTTGAAAAAAATGTTATTATTGAAGAATAAGCATTAAAACCCTGAATTATAAGGAATTTCAAATGTTTCTTATCAACCTTCTGAAAGATCTCCCGTGAGCATTCGGCCGTTTGAATGAAGGTTTTGTAGTTAGTAAATGCAAGCTCTTGGGTTTGCTCTAATACAGTAGATTTTTCCTCACTCAGCCTATCTGGTTCTTTCCCTGAAAATCACGCATAAATAATCACAATTAATAAAACACCTCGCAAGACTAAAAGAAAATGACCATCACAACTTTTCCCACTATAATTCAATAATTGCAACTAACCCAAATTATCCACTCCAAGAGAACCCAATTTAGCCAAATACGCCACGAACTCAACATCATTCCTCCTCTCATCTAAAAACCGAAGGAGAATAATGAGATTGGAAAGAACATCAAAGAAATGTAATAATCCTTAAAAAGCCATCAAAGCAAGGAAATACATTGCTCTACTAAACGACATAGGATGATTATTGTCACTTGTACAGAAGCTACGAAATCTTGATACCTGACAATCCTTCAGGGAATAATAATTTGATGAAATTATCTTCGGCTTCGTTCATATTTACACCCAATTGCGATAAATGATCTTCAATTTTCATTACGACGTTCACACATTTCCTCCCTCCAATCACTGATCGCGACGTCAGCAGATTTTCAAATCTTTCGAAAGAAAGATGTAGTGTAGTTGTTGCAATGTAGAGGACTCTGTTTCGAATAATACAGTAGCTCTCTCAGTACAAGTTTTATGAACTAGCTGTGAAGAAGGCGGAAAAAATTAATATTCTAGATTGCTTCAAATCTTAAAAATCATTCTCCATGAGCCTAGATCATTGTCGTGCGTTTGATTTAAAATTTACTGCATTGAAACATCGGTGTCACTAACCAAGTGCTAATTTTCACTTCTATAGGTATGAAAACCGTAGAGCATGGGTAGGATTAATCTCGTAAGTACACAACGGATGGTCATTTTTGGTGAATAATGAAAGCTGTTCCTAGCCTCCTAAATGAATCCTTCATATGTAAATTATCCTTTTTCGTTTCAATAAATTTTAAATTTCTTTTTTCACAGACTCTTTCCTTACATTTTGCCTGTGCGGTATTTTTCCAACGTACGAAACTTCTACGTGGCATGCTGGCTTTTCGTACAATCGGATGTATGGGAATCCATTGGCTAGCGGATCAGGCTATAGTGAAGTATATGTACGAATAAAAGGTATGCTATTTTGATTGTCAAGGCTAGCTTGCAAAAGTACTCCTTTATAAGGTGATTTAGGTCGTCGTCCTTTGTTGACGTCTGGTCTTTCGTGATGTTAAAATGTCGTCCTCTGTGGTGGTGGTGCTTCATACGAGGCAGGATAGAGGCCATCTATTAGGATAATACAATGCCTCCATGCAGGAGGGTGGTTGAAGATAAAGTTCATCCTTGTCATCGTTCTCAGAAATATCTTTGGTCTCACAATTCACCTTTCACGAGTATGATAATGGCAGTTTTTGCTGTCTTCTTGTCATTAGCATCGTATGTGAATGCGGCAACAGCTCTCAGGTAGCAGTCACTCATCCTAATGCAAAATTGGTATAATTGTAATATTTACTACCCTAAAAACCAACAATCAAGTAAAAAATATCAGAACAAACAAGGGAGTTTGTGGCATTAGTTATCCATATAGCATTAACCTGAGCCCAAGCAGTATCCTGATATCTTTTTATATCCATTATTAATCATTTATTTGTCAAAATGATATCATGTGATGATATCACTTTTTGAAAAATGATAATATTTTGTGATACAAAAGTGACATTTGCCAGAGATATCATTTTGGATACCAATAGATATCTTTTTGACATCACTTTTTGGTCATTATAAATCATGTATTTGACCTGTGGTGGTATTAAAGCAGCCATAGATTTATTACCGTCATGAAAAAACTCATAAACGTTAGGTATTTATTAAGGTTCTAGCATCTTTTAGAAGATATATAGGTGAAGGCTTCTAATACCAGCAAGTAGCTTAGTGCCGCATGGGTTATATTGTGTTTCATGGCCCAAAGAACTAATCTCGACTGAATGTCTGACTCCCTTAATGTCTCACTTTCAAAACTTTGGCTATGCATTTCACTATCACGAGACGAGAAATATTCTTCCACATGGCTGGATAAACTTTCACGTTCGATCGGAACTGCTAGACGAATCAATCTCCACTGAGCTGACAAAATCTGAAGGATTAGGTTCACTAGTTTAGGTAGACCTATAGACTCCAACATGAAAAGGGGCCAAATGGATCAGGTTGAGTATACCGTAGACGTGTGAGAATTTACATAATAGGATTTTAGATATCTAACGAAATACATACATTTGAAATATGCTCAAAATAACGACTTGTGAGTCCGCGGGACTCTGACTCGAACGTTTCTCACAACGTAATCACACGTTAGCCGGTAGAAAAAAATGTACTAAATGCTTACACTGCCAATACAGGAATGCCGCCCTCGAAACCACGCGGTTTCCGGTGCATGATGCCACTCAAGCCAGCAATAAAACAAGCTCGGAATGAATATTCGTTCAGCGAAGGGGTTTCACGCACCAAGTTCAAAATGGATAAAGCATTAGAAGAGGGCTTTATAGCAAACCAAATAAATTTATATTGCTTGTAAAGTGTAAATGGATATATGAATGTGAGAAAATTTAATAATGAGAAATACATATAATGTGCGCGTTACTTTACTTCGTCTCTTTAGGTTGATTTTCAATGGAAAATATGTTCTCGTGAAGTAAGGTTCACTTTTCTATAATTTTATAAAGATTCATTTGGCGGTTAAGTGAATTATCTGACGCTTATTTATTTTCATATCAAACAAAATATAATCAATCATAGACGTTTTTGGCGACTTTTACCTCATTAGTTCTAAAAGCAAATATTAGTCGTCAAGAGATCTTTATTTGATATCACTTTGTTCTCATTTTTGGGTACGTCAAATTGTAATCGACAAGAGATATTAAAATAATATAACATTTGTGTCAATTTCGGGATATATACGTAAAAGTGATGTTAGTGATATCATATTGATGTCCTTTAGACATATAAATGACATATGATGCTGCTTGGGAGGATATGAATCACCCTAAAAAAATACAATCTAAGTATTATTTTCTTATAACTCCTTTTGCGTCTCGTCTTACTTTCTCTCTGTGCATATATCAACCAGAAAATGTGGTTGTAGAGTTTTGTTATATTATCTAATCTACATAGGGTGCATTCCGGAATTATCTGCCGATGCTGCCTCGAAACGGAAGGTGAAGCTGATGCATGTGATTTCGGAACGCCCGGCAGTAGCTTACTGCCCATATGAAATTCAGTAAGACCTACTTGCGAGGTTATGTGTAATAATTGTGATTTTCTGAACGATATTTCTTCGTACTAATACAAATTACAATAAAAAGGGTGTTCTAATTAAATGAGATTTTTTTTGCTGGTTTTCACACTACTTTGAGCAGATTCGTTAGTTTTCTGGAAGAAAGTAACAATTAATTCGCGTCAGTTTTGAAGAACTAGGGGAAAAAACCATGGCGCCATTTGTTTATCATGATTGTCATAGCCACGGCATTACTTCTTTTACTACTGCTCACGGGCTGCAGAGACGGTAGTTCACTCCTCAGCTGGAAACGTCATTGGTTACTGCGTAGCACTGCTAGTAGATACGGAACGCTTTGACAGTACTGGCAGCGTTGGTAGTTCTCAAAATTTCGGATCGTGCCCATAATACCCCGACAGTTAATGCAAAGGCGTGTGGAATAGGGGTGATCGTCAACAAATTTTATTTTTCAGATGTCAATAAGCTTGGTTCCAGAAAAGTTGTCTTCAGGGCACATTATAAGGCAGTATCTTTCAAAAATATTAGGCAAATGTCCAGACGTTCCGCCAAGTGGTTACATTTTCACAATTTTTTACCATTTTGGTTAAAAGTTGAAATAAGCGGTAGATCATACCTAAATTTTTCGTGAGAAATGCTTTCATATTGTCAGAATTTAAGTGGGAAATTACATGGTAGTAGTTGCATGAGAAAGTGGACCAATTCAAATACCTCGGAGTATTAATATCAAACAGAAACAGCGAAGAACCCGAGAGAGCCAATACAATAAAACTAGTCAGTAAAAACTTTTACGCATGCAGCAAGGTACTAACTTCAAATACAATACCTCAGAAGACAAAAGTAAGAATATACCACTCAATAAACCGCCCTGTGGTCCTGTATTGCAAAGAAACATGGATAACGAACAAGAAGAAAGAAGGAAAACAAATGAGACAAAGTGGTATGTACTAAAACGAGAAGAATGAAATGGGATGGCTACGTGATGCAAAGTTAGCCGGGTACACTGCTGAAGGAGGTAAACCTGGGAAAACCAGAGGGAAGAAGACCTCCTAAAAGACCAGGACAAAGATGGAGTGACGTCATATGTCAATCGGCTGGGGGGAACATTGGAAGAAACAGCGCAGACAGAGAGAGATGTATGTCACATGTGGGTTAAACCAAAGCCCACCTTGGGAATAGATAATAATAATTTAATAATGATAATATTTGATTCGTCATTAAAATGGTACAAAACCACAATAGAAATCGCCAAGAAAAACATGAAACTGAAAAAAATGATCGAAACAAGCCATATTGCAGATTTAAAAAATTAAATAAAAATACGTCAGTTAAAAATTGATACGGAAATACCATATAACAGTGAAGTACACATTTATTTGAAAGAAGTTATCATTTAAAAGTTCTTCCACTGAATAATATGCTTTACAGGGTAATATCTCCTTAACCTTGGTTTTGAAAATATTTGTTGATGTTAGTTATGTCCTTAATATTATTAGGTAGCTTGTTGTACGTAATTGAGATGAATTGCATAGGGCCCCTCAGGCTGCAGCTAAAGTAACATATGCTTTTAGGTGAATATTATTTGCTGCTCGTGTGTTATTACTATTCTATTCACTATTTAGTGGAAAGAGGCTCGAGTTTAATTTGGCAAATATAACACAACATAGAATGTATTCATACGGCACCGAAAGAATTTTCATATAAAAAAATGAGTTTTCCAGAGGTTCAGAGAGAAACACCCTTCATAGCTTTAACTGCCTGTTTTTGAAGAGAGAAAATTTTTCTGGATAGTCTTGAACCGCCCCGAAAGATTATGGCATAAGAAATGAGGGAATGTAATTTACCGAAGTATAAATGTTTCAGAACATTGTTTGATACGATTGGAGCCAGCTGTATTATCATAAAAACACCAGTGGCAAGGCAAAGATGATATGTGATCATCACAGTCAAGATTTTAATAAATTATTAAACCAAGAAAATCTGTGGAATGCCTTTTTTGTACAGTTAAATTGCTTAATCTTAGATGGCTATGGTGAATACGTGGTTGCATGAGTACAGAAGCCCGAGAAATACGAAAAGAACTCTTTGGTACAGTCAGGATAGGCAAGCCAAGCAAGGTAGGCCAAGGCAGGTAGCAGGTTCGATATCCTCGCTATTTCCGTTACGTGCTTTGCGCAGTGTGCGTGGCGTTAGTAGGGATTGAGGAAATAGCAATAAGTGATTGCATCAGGCTTAAATTGGCGGAGCTTCAAGATACCAATCTTTTAATCTACTATCGCGCTCATGAGCGTCATCTCTCATATTTCTTCGATTCTGTCTGCTCGAGAGATGCCGTAAAGCCTTACTGCGTGGTAGTGCTATTTATTAAGATAATTGGTACACAGTTTTCTTGATGTAATTTATTTTTCCACACGGAAGAGAAGAAATTTCAGTACACACGCTCGAACTCGTTTCACATCTATCCCTCTTCTTCAACAATCAATCTTCACCCAAACAAAACTTAAACAAATCCTTAACAACGTCCAAACAAACAAATAGAAGCCATAAACTCATGACAATAATTTAAACAAAGAAAAAATGCAACCAACAAATAAATAATATAATAAAACACATAAAATGAACACATGAACAATAATTAACAGGGGCAAAATGAACAGGAACGCGGCGTTACATTGTATGGGGGGGATAAAGTCATCTATGTCAAGTTGAACTCGCGTTATCTGTTATGTTTGCATATGGTCTTACCTCCGAATATCAAGTGGTTTCCTTATTTTCGAATACAAGCTAAAATAATTTTGTCACGCGCAAAACTGAGCTCGTGTTCCCATGTGTTCGTATTCTTCTCGACTTCCGAACGGGAATTCGAACGATTTCATGAAGACTCCTTGACATACGCCTTCCGCATTGATCCCACGTACCAGCAAAGAGCAACTTCATACCTATCTCAGCAGTTCTTACGGGGCATTATCTTTTCCTACTGCCTTGTTCCCCTTCATTCCCTGTAGGGCCTAATATATATGTCGTTTGAAATTCTCCAACTCTTGCTATTCCTGTTGACGTCGCATAAAATAATCCATTCTCAACTGGAAATTGAACTCGAGACATTTGACGTCCCGTATCGCAGCCAGCCGCTGGCAGTCGGATTGAAATAATGTATCCATTCTGTGTGAAAGTCAGATGTTGATTTAATTTGAGCATTGACGTTACTTCGAGCGTGGAACCAATGCTCGATGAGTCATTGCTGCGAGCGCGAAGATTTTTAGGGTAAAATCACAAAAATAATTTATATTATAGTTATAATATAGTTACAGCATATATAAGAATTAAATAATTTCCGCTTCGTAGCAATCCACCATGCCTTTAACCAAATTCTTTTAATCGTTCGTTTGTTTGATTCTGTTAAGCGCCCGTTCAACATTTGCTTTGTGATTTTTAGGAAATTTTTTAACGAAAGTTTCGTCCTTGCACCTTTAAATAGTTAATAGCGTAATTTAATGGCACGTCATCAACTCCATTTTCTCAATCTGTTTGTCACTGTTTGAACAGTGCCAAGCTGTTAAGTCTGTCTAAGAATAGGGCAGTTGAATTATACTGATTTGGATAAGAGAGAAATGAAAAGAAAACTATCTTTTTCACAATCGTACGATGTAAACAGAAGCCACCATGATGGATTCTTCAGTCACGTGATTCCCTTCCCCGTATGGAATTGGACCTGTTTAAAGATTTTCTGCATTTCTCTCAATTTCGCGATCATATCGGACGCACTCTTATCAATGTAATTGCTAGACATTTTCATTCTAATAATAGAATGCTCTATCTAAGTTCCACAGAGATATATTTGGTTTGGCGACCGGTATCAAAACGCGGCGTTCGAATCCGGCGAAAAGATGATGACTCCTTGTATCCATTGAGGTAGATGAAGAGGGCGCCTGCCATGAAGGCCAATGCTAGAAGCTGTTATGTGTACGTGGGCTGTTCGCCATATTTGTTTACCCCGATTTTCCCTAAGCGCTTACGAGCTGACGCACTAATTTTGCAAGGGTACAATGATTTCCATCAATAACTAACTGGGAATCAGCCCACATTTACTTCTTAACCCTTTACAGGACATAACTTTTTTTTGCCCGTTTTTTTGCTTAACTATGTTTGTTGATGGTAGAATTGCCTTTCATTTAATGAGAATATTTTTAAATAAAAATGATGGGGTGATCGATATTTCAACCAGCGTCCGTTAACCACAAAGATTTAGGTCAAGTGAGAACTAAATTGAATTTTTTAATAAGTACATCAATTATCACAGCGACATTTTAAAAAAGTTTTTAGATGATGGTTCGTGTGGTGCTAGTGGATGAAATTGCTAATTAAAAAAATAATTCAAATTAAACATACCCTTAGGTACAACTATTTTGTTTTTCTAATTAGATTGATTATAATAAGCAGTCCCGGTGAAAACTTTTTTTATGCAAAACTAAAAAATTATGGGGAATTCGTAGCTCCAAGCAGTCAATATATATTTCTAGAGTTACTTACCTTAAATTTCAAAGATGGGTGAATGATAGTTGATATTCTTCTATTAAATTCGCTAATTCACCCATTGCATTGTGTTAGACAAATTGAAGTAAGGTATGACCAGGATAAGCAACATGGTTGTTATTTCGGTTGTCAGGCTTCAGTTTGATGACGTAATATGCCCTCCATCTACCTTAATCCTTGTACCCAATTTGGTCGCTCCAAATAAATCGTTATGAAACTTCCCCAATGCATTTCCTCATTGATCAATGATGCAGGAGTTCTATCATGTTTCGTCGAGCACCATTGAAGTATCATTTTTATTATATGCTGGCGGAAGTTATCCATTGATATTCAACGGGTGCGGAAAACCTTTAACTTATTTTATAAGAAAACCACAAAGCTTGAAGAATACTGTCAGCATGGTCATTTGAGGAGTTCGTAAACTATCTTGTACACAGTGTTTGTTGTAGTAGACATGCTGACCGTTGACATCGAATATTATGCTTGTTGTAAATATGCATTGAATTTATATATTACCTCCCAAAGCAATCTATCATAGGGCCCTTAGGATTCTGGGCCCTTCTTATACAGATTTTCTTTCTACGTGCTATCATGTGCCTGTAGAAAAATGTGGTATTTAAATGCTAGAGGCGTGAATATCCTTTGAATTTCAAATCTCTGGTTGTCGGCGAAATATGCAATTGTTGATTTCAGAGAAAAATATAAGATTTTTCAGCTAATAACATAATTTTCAGACAAATAAGAATCGTAAAAGAAAATCTATTGAAAGAATTAGGAACTTCATTTATTCTTCCATCCGATAAAATAACTCCCAGCACTCTATCTTGAGTGAAAGTACATTTAAAAGCAAAAAATGAAACCACTGTACCGAACTCAATACTTAACATGCACCACCAGGGGGATCTTTGGAGGCTCTGAGAGCTTATTAATATAGAACATGTTACAACTAGATATATTTTCTATCCACTTGCCAAATTTTAGCTCAATCGATCCATTAGTTTTTGCGTGATGGAGCAGCACACAGACAGACACCATTACATTTTTTATATATTAGTAAGGATTATGCATAGAAACCGCGAATGTTGTTTTTTTAAGATAACTCTTTGTGTTTCTGTTTGAAAAGAATAATTTTTTTGTATCGATAGTCTCCAGTAGAGCCTGGAAGGTGGATTTGTGTCTCGCAACCGCCAAAAGCTACTGAAAGTGGGGCCATTTATGTTTACTTGCACGACGGCTTGTGACTTTTGTTGAATATTTACCCAGTTTCCTCCAAGTATAGAACATTTCTCCTCCAATAGTTTCTCAAAAATTCAGAGGAACGAAAAAAAACAATCCTTGGAATACAGCCAGCTGAGTAAACAGTACTGGCCCACTTTCTGGGTCATCACGGTCTGATCGATTTCCGCGAAATGATATCCGTGGAGAGCGTAGCATCTCAAGCGAACCAAGGGGCAGAGGGATGGAAACCTAGCCAAAAATATAAACTTCAATCCAGTATAGTTTTAGAATAAATTGTGACCAATATTAAATCAAGGCTGTCGAAGAGAGATATATTTCTGAGAAAATACATTCATTGCTTGGAAAATAGCGATTCCATTAAAAACACCGCGTTTGAGCAATGTCAGAGTCTAATGTTGATACAGGCATGAAATAATTGGACAATCATCCAATCCGTGTAAGAGAGGGATTCAGGCATAAAGATGATGCACATCAAAGAATTTTCGGTCATTAAGATCTGGCTTAAAGAATATTCAATAACGAAACTCTCCTTATATAAAAAAAGATTACAAAATATTAGTTATATATAATTTCGTTAGCAACCCTAAATTTGAAATATACAATTAAGATAGCTCATCAGGCAAAAAAAGTAGGGTAATTATTTAATGTTCAACATACTTGTTATATTAAGTTATTGAAATGGTGTACTTTTTAGTGCATCGATAAAATATTTATTGATTGAATTGTGAGTAAAATCTACAGTGCACGTTGTACGAAGTTTGGAAATTTTGTAATCGGTGTAACATCAATTTTTTAATGAACATCATACTTGTTATGTGGATTTATTGCAAAGGAATACATTTTAATGTATAAAAGAAGTATTGAGCGAAATATCATTTTACCTAGAAATCAATGAATTTTGTCTCATTTTTAAGAAAAATATGTCACCCTTCTAGTGACACCAAAAATTCAACTCCTTACCACATTACTTTCGGAGATATTTGCTAATAAATATAAGCCATTTTATATGGGAAATGGTACGTGTATGCACTCCAGAGAGACCTTATTTAACAAATGAGGAAGTTGAAACAACTAAATCTCGTTAAAAACCAACAGTGTGTAGTTTGTGTGTTTTCTCAACTATTTTTGATAATTGATCATATTGTCACCGCAGTAAATTCTTCGGGATCACAATAAACCTTCCGTGTTGATGGAGTTTCAAACGTACCACGTGGAAAAAATGAGTCAAGTTAAGGACTTATTGAGTTATTTTCGTTTGATGACTTACAATTTCTGTCATGTAAAACTATATTATTGCACCATTAATAATGCAATATTTAATTCGTGTGTCCCACAGCTGGTGAAATTAAAACTTGTATATATGGTTTCTATTATGATTAGGGAACTATGTCGCTTGGACTAACTTAATACGGGGGTTGATAATTTTGTAATCGGAGTAGCATCGGTTACACAACGAAATCAATTCATCAGAAACTCTTCTTGTAACATCAATTCAAATTATTGACTAAAATTAACATGAATTTTTCGTACAGCAGTAACAGTTTTATTTTTTTGATAGGTATCCTCGAGGAACAGATTTTTAGCTGATTGCTCTGTAACCACGGTAATACTGTTTGAGCAAAGTCCGGTACACATAATAATAATTTATTCTGCTGTCATAAATTAAAATGTAGCTCAAACTTGCCGTGCTTACTTAAACTATCCCTTTTATTCAATTTCTGGCCTTAAAGAGGATGTAAGAAATATTTGAAAGAGAATATGCATTTTTATGAAGTAAAACTGGAGCATCCCTTGCATATGGATTGGCTGCCCTGCAATGATTTTCAGGGAAAATGTTTCCTGTCGAAATCGAATGTATGTACTTGTAATTAAACATTTTTGCGTTTGATTAAATTCGAAAAGGCCGTTTGTACTCTTACATGCCGTATTTAAAGTGTGATGACCGCTAAGATTCGAGGATTTTATTTGGTTCTCGCGTCCTCTAGGATGAACAAACGCTGTAAGAACCCAAAAGCTGTCGAGTCATAAAATCACCTCGGAAGCCTTCGTAACACTGATAACTGCAAGTCTTCGTGAACGTTTCTTGTCAATTTGACCACTAATCGTCTACCGATTTAAACTGACTCGTCTATTCCTGTGATGGGCAACTCATGGCTTGCGTGCCTCCTAGATGCACGCCAAGGAAATGACTTTAAATTATATTTCCGTTTTTTTACCCTTCCTTTTTCCTCGTCTCACTGCATCTGGACTTAGGTAGGGTTTACTTAAAAGCAGCTCTTAAATACAGACGAGCGTCTACACGGATATATCAAATCTATATATCGTAGCTCCAGCTAGTGTTTATGGAAAGAACTTTGCATCGCGCGAGTGTTTGAGTTTATTTTAGTGATTTATAAATACATGTAACAGCGCACAAACTAATGATAAAAAAGAATAACATGTACACTATTGCTCAACTCTTCATGTAAATAATCTAAACACAAGTATGACGCGTATGACTATCGAAACTCCTCGACCTATCGATGACGAGGCCTCGATCACCTCGAAGGAACACTATCGATATCACCTATTTAGGGGTCCCTATGCCCAATTAATTAGACTTGTCACTTAATTGATGAGAGGGCGTCTACACGGTGCACTGAAATGAAAGGTGAATTAAAATGCTCACTTCAGTGGTCAGTACAGACGCGGCATTATGCCACGTCTACACTGCATGTACACTTAATAAGGGTTTACTTAAAGGCGGGACTTAAATGTAGACGGGCGTCTACACGCAGTTATTAAATCTACCGAAGCCCCAGCTAATATTAATGGAAAGAACTTTGCATCGTGCGAATGCTTAGGTTCATTTTGGTGTTTCTAAATACGTAAAACAGTACAAACAAATGAATAAGAAGAATAGTAAGTGTCGTGCCTAAATAAATTCTTATACTTTAACAAAATATAAAAAATAATAAACAAAAATACTCAGTTCCTCATGTAAACAACCTAAATACAATCATGATGCGATTGATTATTGAAACTCCTCGACCTATCGTTGACGAGGCCTCAGTCACTTCCAAGGAACTCTATCGATATCACCCAAGTCCACTTAATTGCGGGTCCCCAAGTTCACTTATGTGGGCCCTCAACTTAAGTGATAAGTGGGCTTATACACGGTACACTTAAGTGAAACGTCCAATTAAATGCTCACTAAAGTGGTCAGTGTAGGCGCGGCATTAGGGGTTGAACATGCCCGACTTATAAATATTTTTTTGCAAAATGTGGCAGTCTAGAGTGAGCCAACATTTCCACGGCTTTCACTTTTTTCGCATTTAATGGGCGTTGAAGATCATTTCTTTTCCTTATGGTGCAAATAAAGCAAATATGTGATTTGGAACCAATAACGCCATTCCCACCCAAGCCGCAGGAGTGCCAAACTTGCCTCTCTGAAGGGCGAGAAATATTTAACTATTTAAAATCCGCTGCGTATCGGTAATATAGATATATTTTACTTGTTAAAGGCATATGTAAACTTATATAGCGCATATATTGGTACGGGAAAACGTTTGTGAATTGCTGAAGCTCACACACAACAAACCTTTCGTATGCGTGAACGTATGCTTGGGTTATCTAACTTAATCATTATCATTCAAGTTTTCCTCGAAGCAATTAAATAATAGAATCAAATTAATTTGAAAGATTTAAATTAACAAAACCTCTATAAGTTCAATCATATTCATCTTACAATAAAGATTTACCAAAAATGATCAATAAGTCACTATGGAGATTTAAACACTGATTTGTTTCCTGGTGGCAAGACAACACAGTCTTAAATTAGGTATCTAGTCTTTATTTGTGTCTAATATCTTTCGTTCTCGTTGATTGCTTTTAATATTTGAATTCGTAGGAACTCTTCTTTTATATATTTCATGCATATTTCATATTTACCGAGCGGTGGTTGCCATTAGGTAATGCAAAGTTGCATTTGCTATAATTTAGCACGGTTACTTTACGCAGACATCTTTTCGTCCAAAGCGTGTGCATACGATAGTTTTCTAAGAGAAATAACTCAATATTGAATCTCAATTTAAGTGGATAAAAATACCTCCAAGTGTTACCAATCCATATCCTTACTCTTGTTACTCATCGGTTGAAACATCTAGGATTTATTTGAGAGCATTTTGAACAGCAAGGACATTTATCAGGCAAGTGTAAATCTGCCAGCCGTAATTTATTATCATGTCCTCCTCCTCCGGTAGTCAATTCGAAGATTGGTTGGCAGCAGCTTGACTGGTTGGCGTTCTCCATTCCTAACGTCTCTGCGCGTTCCTTATCATTTGCTCGTAGCTCTTACATCCGACATCCTTCATTATCTGGCCTATAATCTGGAGCCGTGGTCTTCCTCTGGACCTTTTTCCGTTAACATGTCCCTCTAGGATTGTCAATAGGATCCCCCATGTCTCATTATATGCCCTATAAGCTGGACTCTTCTGTCAACGATCGATTGCCATAAGCTTCTTTTCTCCTTCATTTCATTTAGAATTTCTTCGTTTGATATTCTATCCGTCCACTTAATTTAACCATACGTCTATAACACCATAGTTCGATTGAACTTAGTCTCTTATTATCCTCCTGTCCCAGAGTCCATGCATCATGACCTCACATTTTGAATATTTTATAAAGCTTGTTGTCGGCACAAAGATCGGTGGTTTAATCAAACCTTGGGTTCAAATGCGATTAGATACAGATTAGGTTGAGAACAAATCTAAATGGTTTGACATCCACTAAGGCTCCCTGCAATTGCTAATATGTACTTGTACGCAGATATTAAATTTACTTTTGGTGCAGCTAGTGTTCATGGAAATAACTTTGCATCGCGCTAGTGTTTGAATTTATCTTGGCGATTTCTTAAAACGAATAACAGCACAAACTAATGAATATGAAACTTAATACGTACAAAAATGCTCAACTCATATAATTAATATAAGCACAAGAGTGATACGTATGAATATCGCAAATCCTCGATCTATCGATGAAGAGGCGTCGACCACCTAGATGGAACACTATCGATATTGCCTAAGCCCACTTAATTAGGGATTCCAAAGTCCACTTAAATGGAATTGTCACTTAAGTCATGAGAGGGCGTATACACGGTGCGCTTGAGTGAAATGTATATACAATTAAATGCTCACATAATAAGTGGTCAGTGTAGACACGGTATTATGCCCCTCTACACTGCATGTGCACTTAAATAGGATTTACTTTAAAGCAGCAGTTAAATTCTGACGAGCGTCTACACGCAGATATTTCGTCTACCGTAGCCCCAACTAGTAATTTCCGATTGGTTAGGAAAATTGTTGTTCAGATACTTCGATCGAAAGATCCAACAAATATGCACAAACGAGGCCATGCGAAAGAAAGCAAAGCATGTTCACATAACCGCAAAATAATCAATAAAACTATAATCAGCTGACATTACTCCAGCTATCCGAAAAGTAATTAGGACCAGTCTTCGAAATATCAACTATATGCGCATATCTTGAGGATGGAATGGGATTGGACGCGAACTACTTTTACGCTACAAAATGATTTTCCGCAGAAAATGTGGACTTTAAAGAACATGATTTATCATCGTAAGCCCAGTGAAAGGCTCAGCCATGCCACTCGGAATTAGCGATTTTTACATCCATTGAAGCTTAGCGTAATGTGAGCTGTACTTTCGTCTTTCAAACCTACGCTCGAGTTGACCCTTAGGTTAGTGACTTCAGTAATACGTAAAAGGTGACGACGAGGATATTAAGCATATTGCGTCATCGAATACAAGGAGGCTATTAAATATCTGAACTGTTTCAGGGAAATTTTCCAATTTTTCGGCAATTCAATCCTCAATTTGGTAGCTTTCTGAACAAAATTCACCGAATGTAAATGTATGTATACTTTCATGCCTGAATGCCGCTTTGTAAATTGTGGAAGTGTTATTTTTTCACAGATTCTTGGCCGTCTGCTCAAAGAATTTCGTTCGGCATTCTAATATGCGCGCCTGAGGTTACCACACAACGATTTGCCGCTGGCTGAATTATTTAGTTGGCAAATCTGAAGAGAGATGGCGCCAGCATTTTCGAAACCTTGGGCAGGGAGCTCTCTGTCATACATGTAGTTAATTTGTTGGAGAAGAGGTGGCGCCAGCAGCTTCTAAACCGCCTCCTCAGCGGGTACCCCATGAGCAAGGTCTATACACCTCGCCCCATGAGTACACCTAGAGGGTAAATGAGCGCCGGTTGCACGGGTTTTCTTAGTCCTCAGAGATGATGCATTGCTTTCAGACGAAGAAAAGAGAGACTGCATATTGATGGATAATGGTGAAAGATCACGGTGGTAGATTATATAGCCTATCCTGGCTCTATCTTTGCAGTTGGATGGATAGAGGTGTGGGCTTGAATGAAGTTCGTATATACATCCCCCACGTAAGGCGTACCTATAAGGCTAAAAGATTTTCTGGATTGAAAGGCAAATTTTCCTCAATGAGAGAAAAAAAACCCAATTTCGTTCGGAGATATGATTCAAAATGCATGTAAGGAAATGTGAATTTGGAATTGGTGTACATCATGGTAGTAGGAACACAGTATTGTTACACTACATTCGCATTCGTACTACGATGGTGTAGGTACTTGTTTGGAAAAAAATTCGATGATAATGCGATTTTCAAATTGCGCTTCACTGATCGTATCAACAACCTTTCAAATTTATATGGCTCCCGTTAGTTAAGTCATGCTTTCATTTGTTGGCTTAATTGGGGATGAATATGTGCAAGTAAAAGGAAATGAATTAATACGGCATCTAATTACCCAACGCAAGCTTTACAAACACATAAAAACTCCTGCTCGATTTTTATTAATTTCGCCTCACTCTCTCACAAAAATGAATCATAATTACCTATTATCTTTACAATAATGTTCATTAGAGCCTGAAATAAATTTCTCTCGTTCATATCGTTTTTGCTGTTGAATTTATTTGTTCAGATTGGATACGAGCCAATGCGGCGTGATCTGAGTACAGTTTTTAGTACTTTGCGTCCAGAAGCTGATGGTGAATAATTATTTGAAGAGCTGTAAAACCCATAAAAGATTTATGGCCTCGTGTTTAAATTTTTCGTCCTAATTAAAACTCACAGGTAATTAGGTAAGGGAATACCAACCCTGTCTAATGGAATCACCTCCGCGGAGCATTCAACACGCGAATCAGAATCGATAGTTTACAATCGTTCTTTCAACGATTTCAACGATTCTTTATAAACATGTTGTATGTTGCTGTAGAAAAATGGCCGACGCTTTGCTACGGAAAGTCTAATGATCTAAGAGGGTTGGCAAGCCGTGTCCCAAGGGCACAGAATTTGTGGTAGGTGTTCAAGAACGAAACTAATTGGGTTAAGTTAAAATAGAAGCAATGCCTATGAGTTCAAACAAAAAAATGTTTCTGAACTATCTTAGTAGTTGGAGTACTATCTTTATTCCATTTCACAGGGTGAAGGTACTGTAAATTGAAATCTTTTTTCTGAGCTTTTAGTGGTTGGATTGATAATATTCAAACTTGAAACAATTTGTAGATAGATTAAGTTTCCTCAGTAAAATTTTCGTCTAATAAAAAAGAGAGGTCAGTGCTGGAGACCTAAACCAAAGGAACCTAGAATAGAAGGCCCGATCGCTAGTAATTTGCTGGGCGCTGACGTCACCTCGAGTAGTGCTAGCTTCCGCATGAGACCACGTTGACGTACGAGTGAACTGGTGTTAAGTCTCATCGTTATTTTGTGATTTTTGTGGTTTAGTTGGTGAAAATTGCAGTTTCTGAGGATAGTGAAATTTTCTTACATTTTGAATTTTTTTTCTGCCGAATTTTTTTCCAAAAAAGTACCTACACCATCGTAGTACGAATGCGAATGCAGTGTAGCAATACTGTGTTCCTACTACCGTGATGTACACCAATTCCAAATTCACATTTATTTCTTGCATTTTGAATCATCTCTCCGAACGAAAGTGTTTTTTTTCTCTCATTGAGGAAAATTATCCTCTCAATCCAGAAAATCTTTTAGCCTTATAGGTACGCCTTACGTGGCGGATGTATATACGAACTTCATTCAAGCCCACACCTCTATCCATCCAACTGCAAAGATAGAGCCAGGATAGGCTAAATAATCTACCACCGTGATCTTTGCTAGTTTATTGATGAGGTCTGCAAACTAAGCAACATCTACTTGAGTGAGCAGTGTCATTATTTCTACGGCAGCAGTACGTCTATTTTCATTGCATTGTATATGTGATGAGTTCGTTTTCTAGTGTAAAATTTTTATAAATCCATAAAGTTTTCTGAATTAGGATTAATGCCTTTTTCATTGAGAGAACGTGCAAATAAATGATCATTAAAAGAGTTAAGCCTTTGTTTAGGGAAGTTTATTGTGAAAAATATCTAATATCAATGTTACTGCCGAAAAATGATTGGGTGTATTCGATTTACGGCGATCGCCGCGCCGTGGTGCTTTCGATTTGGTGAACCCACCGGCAGTCGGTGGTCTCCTCTTCTAGGCGAGACGAACAAACGAAGAACAATATGCGTTCTTTGGCTAGACGACGTCTTGTCAGGTAAACATAAATAGTACTGATAACATCAATCAAAATTATTTGTTTAAATAAAAACGGCATAATATTATGTTGAATGTATGTTTATTGACGCTCGTCTTCGTTGCTACCATTGCTACAATTCTATTTACCGTCAACGTCCATACGAAATCCGCATTCGGCTATGCTTTATTCATTTGTCAACATGGCAATCGTTGACTGCTGCTTTCGATAGTTGGCAATTGTCAGCTAACTGCAGCTAAATCAGCTGCAGCTAACTGCAGTCTGCAGCAACTGGCTAAATGCAGATTACACATGAAAGTTAACTTATATGGAAGTAGCGATCATAGCGATATCTAGAATCGTATCGCCACTTGCAAGGCTTCGTTCCGTACACCTTACTTCCGGCTTTTCCAAAACAAGTGGATGACGGAAGTAAATAATGAATATGATACTTACAAATATCACCTACATTTGGCAAAAATGGCGTTTGAGTACAGCTGCTTGAGTTCCATAGGCATTCGTGAATTCAATAAATGTGTATGAATGCCAATAATTTTGTATTATTACGTCGCATCAAGTGCGTCAATTGTGACAAAAATAATTATTATCTAATGAGAGGTAAGTCATGACGCTTCTCAAAGGGGTTCTTCAGCATTTAAAATATTTTCAATTACAAATAACTATTTACACATGGAACAATGACTTCTCCTCCTTCTAAGCTATTCATTGTTTACGTTTTAAATCTCCGTTTGGTGTCATGTGCCCAAGATTCCACCGGATGCGATACGATTTTATCGAAGAATCGTCTATATGCTAATTGCAGGCAAAATAGAATCCAGTCTATTTTCCTGGCAAGTAGCAACCGCGGTCGATCACCACCACCAGCGACTACTACTGCCATGAAAGTGCGTGCTTACACATCAAAGAGTCGCTTGCAAGCAACTTCCAAGGCTACTATAATTTAAGTGACTCCTACGCGTAATCCCACCTTTAATCGAAAGCACTCATTACTAGCCAAAACTTTACGTTGCCATAGCTCCGGTTATAAAGAGGTTAAGGGAAATTTCAGTAGGAGATAAACCATTTTTTTAAAGATTGAAATTCTTTACATCATATTAAGTGGATTTTGATTCGGTTTTTCATTTTAACAGTGCTGTAAATTTCAATGTGCCGTCGAAATATCGTATTTAAAATGTAATGATGCGGGCTGTAGTGAATTCGCTATCAAGTCGAAGTATAAAATCTCGGTAATATTGCATTTTGCATTGCAGCGAGGCAAGGAAGCCGTGGGGTGGATAGGATTTCGCCAAAGAAGGAAGATCGCTTTCTGTGCCTAATATTTTTCTTCTTCTTTAGCCCTCTGTCCGCTGGGAATTGAAATAACGGATGCTGCGTAAGGGAAAAGAAGCACCCGGCAAAAGGAATAAACATAAGAGATGAGCAAAGAGATGGAGCGGAGGTTTTTGTAAATATGGGGGCGTTTCTCGGAATTCTTGAATACCTTTTGGCCTCTCTCGCGCAGTTCTCATATTTTGACGTTGATTTTCTTAGTTTCATGCATGAGAAGTGAAAACGTTACGAAGCTCCCTTGTGGCGCTTAAGCAAATACCCTGAGAAAACCCTTACTTTCGCTTTTCTCTTATCCATGGCATATATTATGTTTCCTTTCTCATTTCTGTTTAGCCTATTCACCGACCTTTAAGACGCGGTAATTTCTAGAGACTTCGAAATCTGTTTAAGAGATTTTGGAGTTCATAAAGACAATTGGACATTTTTTAAGTGACATACACCACTTGGATATCTCAATTACGAGCAATCACAGCCATCTTTAATGACTTATTCAACTTATTTTTTTGTATCCCCCATCCAGATCGTACGTTTGTAGTTCAGAGCCAATCTGCTCGCAGGGAAGAGGTTTACTTGCGTAACAGTTTTGTTTGCCATTGTTGCATCTTTTTGTTGTTAATCTATGTCAGTTGTATATTGGCCACAATATATAATTACTCCTTACTTCACCCATTTTAAGCCAAAATTCCCCTTATCCATTAACAAATTTACATCCAATATTGATAATTGACAAAGAGTCATAAAATCCTATCACCTGTTACTGATCCTCTGTTAGCAGAAAATATTTCCATTGGCCAGCTAAGCTGGATATGAAGAGATACTAGGAGGTAAGGGAACTACCATTAAATAGGAAGGGTGGAGGGCTGTAGTCAACAAGTCTTAGGATTGAACAATCAATGAATGACGACTATTCTTGCCCTTAATCCTTAGTGATGGCAGGTACAGGGACGATCTTTCCTCTGACAAATCGAAAACTGCTTTTCTAGAACCGAAACAAAAAAAAATTGGATGGTAGAAATTTCTCTTGTAAATAAAAATGATAACACAAATGAGGGAATACGTGAAAAAGAATCTTTTCAAAACAAAAAACTTTAAAAAAAAAAAAAATTGGTGTTTCTTCTTATGTATTTTCTTCTTTATTTGGTCCGGGAGTTTATCCCTGGGCCTTCCTCTGATGACTTTTCCCTCTATTTTGCCTTCAATTATGCTCTTCACCAACTCATTGTGCCTCAGAGTGTATTCAATCCATCTGGTTCTTCTCTTCTGTATGGTGTTCCGTATGATCCTTTCCTCTTCTACTCTTCTGCACACTTCTAAATTGGTTGTTCAATCCTCAGATTGGTTGAATGGAGTCCTCCACCCTTCCTTTTCTAATTCTAGTTCCCTTACCCCCTGGTGTTTCTTCCTATGTAATTTCCTCAATATTAGGTCCATGAACTAATTCTTGGGTCTTTCTCTAGGGACTTTTCCCTCTATTTTGACTACAATAATGTTCTTTCCAAACTCATTGTGCCTCAGAGTGTGCCCAATCCATCTTGTTCACCTTTTCTCTATGATGCTTCATATCGTGGAACTGTTCCCTCTATTTATCTTCAATTTTGTTCTTCACAAACCAATCGTGCCCCAGGTGTGTCTAATCCATCTGGTTCTTCTTTTCTGTATAATATTCCATACGGTCCATTCCTCCTCTAATCTTCAGGAAACCTCATTATTTATTATTTTGTCCGTCCATATCATATTCAGCTTCCTCCTGCAGCATCAGGTTTCGAAGGCTTCAAGTATTTCTTGGTCAGCTTTCCCAATGGTCCATGCTTCCGATCCATAAGAATAGTCGTATACGGAGGATTAAAATTGGAGCAAAATTTTTCTATTAATTGATTTACTAACCATGACAAAAATCAAGCCTCGATCTAGTTAATGAGATATTCATTATATAAAACAATTTAAGTAGGCCTTTTAATTATTGTATACTATAGAGCTCTCTGTCTAGTTGCTAGACTTCCTCACAGTTCCGCGGTACAATATCGAATTTTGCATATCTCTTGGGTTGTCCAGTCAAGCAGTTGACCAGATTACTCAGCGTATAGTTTCGCCGTGTATGTACAAACTTCATTCCAAACTAAAATGGAAACTGAAGTAGGAGTCTCAATTTTCCGGGGATGGCCACTGGGAGTGGAGCTTCAAGACTTAAAGAACGGAGTCACGTGATGAAGGGCATCGAGGAACTTTCACGAGTACCTCCTCGATTGAGTTTTCTGAAACTATCAGCGAGTGAAATGTAGGTCATGTTCCTTATAGGTCATTTTACTAATCAAAAAAAGTTAGGCTTCACGAATGATTACATCTGCATAAAGTCTTATGTATGTATTTCAATTTATGTTATATTGAGCATACTTTTTGTAACGTCTGATTATTTTTTACCTATTGTTTATGTTTTGATTTTGTTTTTATTTGCAGTATTTTGTTTAAATGTTTTAATTTATTTTAGCATGGAAATGTGAGCTTGATTGTTGAAATGTTTGAGGCTTTGAAGGGGTTTGTTTGTGAAGGAGAGAGGGGATTGTTGGATTTGGGGAATGAGATAGACGAGAAGCTGAAAGGAGCTGCTCTGTAAAAGATTGAAGATTGGAAAATAAAAATTGGAAAGCATGTGTTGTTTTGTCGAGAAGACACAGTCCGACGCTACATTTTGTATCGCCTATTGCAATGCCTTTAAATATGTTTATATGTGGTTGAATAGACTGCTACTGAACGCAGCGTAATCAATGGATGGGAACCCCAATACAAGCCTTTTCAGGAGTGCTTAATTTCACTAATATCATTGTTTAATGGATTATATTGTACAATTCGGTGTGTGGAATAAATATTTTTATATAGTATCATATTTTCATTGGTAGGCGGTGGAGACCGATTTATGATTTGCCCATAGTTCATATGGATTGTATCAGGAAATAACTTGTGTTCTGAAAATTTTTCTAAAAGTATCCAAAGGGCATGATTTTCATTCGGTTACATTTAATCTCTTTTTAGCTCTAATTTGATTCGGGCGAACAATTTTTGTTGTTTTGTATCAACTTAGGCTCGCTCAGGTGATATTCTCCGTAGTCAGCGTAATTACATTTCCATCAAACGGAAACAAAGATTCGCACTGAATAACTACTATTTATTAGATTTGTAGTTGATAGATAGATTAATTTATTGCTCCACTTAAAAACAATACAGAAAAAAGTTTAGCAATACAACTGTGGGGCTTTAGGTAGATTTATTGGTTTACACTAGTGTAGAACCTACCAGCACTTATTTAAGCGATCAAAATATATCATTGAAAAATAGAGCATTAGCTTTATTGATCTTAAACAAGAGCATAAAAGGATAAGAATAAGCTGCTTACGATGTTTTAAGAATATTACAAATATAACAGTGGCAAAAACAAATTACATTTCACTTTTTTATATAATACACAACCATAAAATCATAATAAAACTTTTGTATCATCATGAGAGAATAGCCAATCTCTGACCTTTTTACAAAAAATATATTTACTCTTTACTTCCTTAATGTCACTCGGTAAATTATTAAGTTCTTGGCCCAACGAACAAAAACGACCTTTTGAATAATGAGAGATTTGGCTTTGGAATATGAAATCCAATGCTTCTGCGTAAGCCATAACATTATACTGTAGGTACAAGGCCTTTCTGGGAAATTACCAATTCTTGAAAAGAAAAGCTTTAAGACCTTATAAAAAAACATATATCTCAATGGCAACAACTCGAGGCTAAAAAACTAGGGGTAGGAATGGTCAAAGCAAATGGCTTTTTATTTGTAATTATTCTCACTGTATGTTTTTGGAGAACAATTACAGAGCGCAGTGCCTTCTTGTGGGCTCCACCCCAACATATTAAACCGTAATTTAATTTAGCGCCCACTAACGCGTTGTACAAAACTCTTTGAAAATAGAGGGAGAACTTATGTCGTATGAAATACAGCTTACATACATAGATAACGTAAGACCTTAACTAAATCATGAATATGATTATTTCATTTCAGAAATTTATCAATTATTCTCCCGTATTGTGTACATTGTGTAAAAAGCAATTGCGTAAAAAGCAAACATTGTGTAATGTAGGTAAGAGAGCGTATTGGGACAAAATTTGAGGAACCAATGTGGAACCTTTGTGGAACCCCCCTCACCAATTCTCAACTTTTCTTAAAGCCTCCCTCTTCCTCCCCTCTCTTCTCTGTTCCAAACGTCACTTGCTAACCCTTTTCTCTTCTATTCCCCACCCTACGTAGAAAATGTATAAATGGCTGAGATATTTGAAGTGAATTGCTAACTTTTTAGCACCGTCTAAAGCGTAGATATATATTTTTTAAATAACTTTCCCTTCCCTTCATTTTATTTCCTTAGCAGGGACGAACAAATTTCCTGATGATGGAATAAAGTGCTGAAACTTTGATCGGTGACGAAAATAAAAGTGTGGAAATTAAACAAGTATTTATTTTCAAACATGGAATACATTTCGTATGGCAGACAGTATCCTTATGAATGAGAATGATAAAACCAATAAGGTAAAAGATATATGGGAAAAGAATCTTTTCTATACTACCTGAGGGCATCACCGATTCCGGGAAATTCTTTTTGTTTTGTAGTGGAATGAGTTTTTCCTCAGTTATGACACTAGAACCATCCACGTCCAGTTTAGACCAGTCATGGAAAATTTTCCGTTTTGCCCTTACTAATTAATTCAATAATGCTTCAAGAATTTGCCAGTGATACGAAAAAAACGAAGAGAATAGTTTACTAAAGCAGTACTTAAATTTTATCTTACTTACGATGTTACATCACTTCTTACCTTTAGATGATGCAGGTTTCTTTTGATTAAAATAATGAAGAGATTGCAAAATGATCGTGCCCAGCCATATGCGGGGCTTTTATGCTGTCATTTTCCACCGGCGGAAGAATATGGCTGATGGCGCAAGAAGTTGATTAAGTAAAGCGGATTACTTTGCGGTCGCACGGAACTCTTTCGGCGCCGCGTTCGCGTTCTATCCTTTGGCCGAACGGCTGTGGATGTCGCTTCGGGAGAACTCATTTCCTCTCGCTGACTGAGAGTATTTCCTCGTCCTTTTGAGAGTGAATCCCGGCTAAACATCCGAGGGTTTCTCGGAAATGGGAGGTGAAGGCTAGAGGATCTAGAGGAGAGGGAGAGAAAAAGTGATAGTTCGAAAGGCTGTTTCTCCAGAAGAAGACGAGAAAGCGTTTTAGTCGTGGACTCCGCTTACACGGCTCTCCACTCATTCTCAACCGCGCGTCTCCCTTCATTTTATTTCAACGGCACGCATCCACTTTGCCTGTTCCTTTTTCTCCTATTCTACACTATTTGCTTAACTGTGTCTTTATCTTATCCTCCTAGATCATAGTCAGCATCGCACTGAGGCAGTTACTGTGTAATATCCTAATCCTTACTAATACATAAAAATGTAATTGTGTTTATCTGTCTGTTGCTCCATCCAAAAAATACCGGATCGATTGAGCTAAAATTTGGCATGTAGACAGAAAATATATCTAATTGTAATATGGTGTATATCAAAATGCCCCCAGAGGCCCTCCTGGTGATCCATGTTAAGCATTGGGTTCGGTGCAGTGGTTTAATTTTTTGCTTTTTAAAAGTACTTTTACTCAAGATAGAGGGCTGGGAGTTATTTTATCGGACGGCTGAATAAATGAAGTACCTAATTATTTCAATAAATTTTCATTTACGCTTCGTATTTATCTGAAAATCAAGTTTTTAGCTGAAAAACCTTTTTTATCCAAACATTTTTATCTGAAATCAATAATCACATATTTCGTTGACCACCAGGGATTCGATTTTCAAAGGGTTTTCACGCCTCCAGCACTTGAATATCATATTTTCCTGCAGGTCCATGATAACACGTAGAAAGAAAATGTGTATAAGAGGCTCGTCCCAAGGGCCAAATGATAGATTGCTTTGGGGGGTAATCGATAAATTCAATGCATATTTATAACAAGTATACTCTTCTATGTCAACGGTCAGGTAAAAAAAGTGCCGGTTTTTTGTCGTTTTGGAACGGAACGCATTATTTGGCATGTAATAATGAAAAACTTGATATTCAATCGACATTAAACTGTTAAAATGTGTACAAAAAATTTTTAAAAGTATCGCCAAGCTTTCAGTTCTTTCGAATTTTCCATAAAAAGTTATCAATTTTATGAAACAAATTTAATTTTGGTTATGAATAGTGCTGGAAGCAAGATCTTGGCCTTTTGAAATTCTTTTCAGTAGTATTTAAAAACAATTGCCACAGTTAACCTAGATTGAGACATCGATTTTTAACGTGTTAAACAATAAACAAGCATAATATTTTAGCGTTAACGAGTTTAATAGTAAACATACAAGTATTTTAGCGGGTTTAAACTGGTGGTGATGCGGCTGTCTGCGCGAGAGGAAAGTTGAAATTTTATCCATTGTTTTTGCATTGTGGAACAGTGTTATGTAAATTAAACATCAATTTTCTTCATTATTACATGCCCAAGAGAGCGTTCCGTTCGAAAACGACAAGTAACCCGGCACTTCTTTTTGTTCTCATCGCGATGAAAAATCGGAGGTGAATTGTAATAATAGTCTACAACCATGGTAGAACGCTAGATATAATAAGCTAAAGTTTGATGTATCTTGCATTCATATAAATACTCTGGTTCATTTTTCATCAGTTTCCTAACTCGAGTCTATATAAGTTTTCCACCGACACAAGGCATAGTTTTCTTTTTATTTTCAAGGCGTGAAAATATTCAAACAAAATATGCACTAAGGTAATACCAGCGCCAAAATGTGGAAGTCTCAGAGTTTTAAAATCCTTAACTTGGTAATATTACAGGCTGTTAGGGCATATGAGGCGAACATAATTCTGTAGATTAATTTTATTTACCAAGCAAAGGTATGTCAATTTATCGTTTGGCTAGCAATTTAATTCTGGTCACCTTCTTTAAAATAACTGATTTGGATGGTGCTAAAACGAGAATGATGCCCTTTACATGTGGCTTACTGTATATTACGTCAGTCAAAGAATTACGCAAGTTTTCAGTGGACGTAGGAGATGAGGTGATTAACTTTTAGGTTTTAAGTCAGTTTCCAAACTACAGAAGTTTCGCACCGACAGTAGCGTTTTCAGCAAGGATGTTAAGTAGGGAAGAAAACCATGAAGATATACCAACCACGAGCTCCAAACTGGCAAGATAAACCTCTTTGAGAAATATCCATACCATTTGAAGGTGCATCAAACTTTTATACAGCGATTTAACATTAGAACCGCTGGGTTTTCCTAATCCCCTAAAACGATGTGAGGTCATATCGCGATTTGTCTCATGACTCACTGACAAGGTGAAACTATCAGTCGTCTGACCAGCATATTGTTACAAACACGATTTAAATGTGATAGAAAGCGTTTTCATTGAAGGAAAAGGAGTGGATGACACTGATGAAACTTTAGAAACTCGAAAAATTTAAATGGAAATAATGTTTTTTGTGACAGTGTAACTCGGAAAATGCGCTTTCAAAATAAATTTTTTTTCCAACAATCTATTGATTTTATTTGTAACCCAATGACCAATATTTCCAAGTGAATTATAAAATTATTCCTCAGCCACTAATTATATAATACGACAAACAGATATTCCTCTGCGGGACAAAAATGTCCCATTTAGGGTTTTAGGTAATTATAGTTTTTTTCGGATACTACAACTCGAAGGATGAATATTATTTTCCAAAGTGGGCAACTCCATAAATAATTAATAGCCAAAAACTCAGAAATTTTAACGAAAAATATTGAGAGAAGTGCAACTCATCAAAATGGGAGAAAAATGTCCCGTCCGCGGTTCTACTGTTAACCGGTGCTTGATCTGCATCTTCGGGTGAAATATAAATCCGGGTTTAACTTTTTGTGTAAAAGTAGTTATGCAATTTAAATATATCCAACTCTTATTCTTGAAAAGAAATAATTTTATGCATGATGAAATAAAACTCAATAGTGATTTTCACACTTGTTAGATAAAATGAATAACCGACCAGAATTTCAACACTTAGTTTCATTATCAAGGTAAAAAATTCAAACTCATCTTTTATTTGTTGAATTTTTTACCTTGATAATATCACTAAGTGTTGTAACCATGGTTGGTTTTTCATCTCATTAAACCAGTGAGGAAATTACAATTGTGTTTTATTTCATCGGGGATATGATTGTTTTATACCAAGTGAAGCCTGAAACGCTTTCATATGTTTGTAATGCTTGTAAAATAATTTTCTTTTTAGCAAGTCTGCCCAGACCCATGAGTTTTAAAATAGAGGTCCAGTGATAAACGCTGTTTTGTTGTGATATCCAATTAGACGAACAGCGTCGAGTTTACCCCGTCTTCATTATTCTGTTTGGGCCGTCGTAAGTGATGGCGGCGGGTAGGTAGGTGGGCAGGCACTCGTGAGCGTTCAATCCTGTCACTTGCTATACGTGAGCGTGGAACCTGGACTCTCTCTCAGCGATGCACCGAGAGACGCAGTCCTAATCAAGTCAGATTAAGTCCATCGTACCAGCAAGCAGTACATTAGATTGGGAGCTCTCCACCCTTGAAGTCATCATTACCCCGTGCCCAAGCACAGAGCCGGTTCGGCTAAGTTGACCCCGTCGACCCTCTCAAGGACTATCGCCTAGACGACGGTCTCCTGCCGCCCCGAATGCTAACTAGAGCAGTTCATTATGCTTTTGGTCGCGCATGCGCACGTGTGTGTTCGCTGACAACGGCCAATCCGCACGATAATGAAGTCCGTCGAAAGGCTTATATAGAGTGTATCGGTAGTGGATTGAAGAGGAAAATTGACGGCGTCTTTTCTCGCGAAAGTGAAACCAGTTTTTTCCGTGAAATTTGATGCACCTAACGTGGCTACCGCGCCTACCTACATGATCTTTTAAGGTTGCTAAAATTTCAAGAATTTTAAAAATGAAAATGCTATGATTTTGTGAATTAATATCCGTTGAGGTGCATTTGAGAAAAAGCTCCAGTGTAACGCGACGTTTCTTCCTGAAATTATCTGCTTAAGATGTCAGGAGCGATTTGCACTTTCGCATGAAAATATTCAAACGCATACTCCCATTTAAAAAAAAATATATTTTTTAATAACATCAAATTTCGAAATTAATAACTATTGGGTAATAGAAAATCTCATACATGATTCGGTCCAGCCAAACCTCATTAGGTTTTTCGGCAGGTTCCGTGGAGTCATCATTACTTATTAATTGACCCCACACATTATAGCATGCATATCATCATCATATACAACTGTTACCGTCGTATATTGGAATTTCAAAATCAAATAGCATATATACAAATAGGTTTTCAATTTTTATGTTCAATAACCACATGAAGATACAATTTTGGGCAATACCACAAGTTAGCACAAACTTATGAGGTAATAAAAGGCACACATAGCATAATGCAAGACACAAAAGTACAAGACATAAATGATATAATAGAGAAAATTCGTAAATAACATACCATTTCATGCTTTTCACATAGTAATTTCCTTTCAGTTAAATCTTTTTTATCTCAATTTCCTGCCAAAAATGTTATTAAAAAACTTGTATAACCTATATTACATCTAGAGACACCGGATATATTTTTCAACTTAAGTCATCTATGATATACCACGTGTATTAAGGTTAAAGTAACTGACTTCCGGTTTTCATCGGAGCACATTGTCGACATATTTTGATGAATGTGGCAGGGTTGCCAAGGGAAACTTCTGATGTTTACCTTGTTTGCCAAATCCATTCTTCAATATTATCTTAATTCTATATCATAATTAGGCATTTTATTTTCACCTTTAATTGTTTTATCCTAGAAGATGACTATACCCTTACCTCAGTTCATTAAACAAGCATGATATCAACTCCTGTCGAAATACAATGGAAGCGGGAGTCGGTATAGTTAATGGTTTTCCTGACGTAATCAAAGCTTCGATATGACGCTTTGTCCTATAAGATTTTCCCCCAAGTAGTAGTCATATTTAATGGTAACCTTTACTACTCCACACAATTCGCCGGCCATTTGTTTTTCTGTTTTTTATTCTATGGCGTAGTAAAAGTTACCTTGAAATATGTCTTTCGAAATATACCACAAAGTTAACAAAGATACTATTTTATTTGCCCAAGAAGTATTTCCATGAAATTTAGAAAAATATGAATGGAAGATTTTAGACTAAGTTTACTCATTTCAGAAAAACATGCACATATAAAGAAAACAGTAATCGGAATGGCAGGTTCCTCCTTAAGTTAACCGAATCCATTACTTGATGGAGTTTCGGATCCAAAGAGGCAGCGGGAAATAAAATAGATTGGCTCGCAAGCAACCCATTTAAAATTCGAGAGTCGGCCACGGGGCTAAACGGCAGCGGGGGTCGATTTCATTGACCCTGTCATCGGCATTGTGTGCCAGCAGTATCGTAATTCCTCCACCACGCCGGCCAAGCGAGAGTAAATTTCCAATCGCACGCCACCTGGAGCCCATCCTCTCACGTCGAGAGAGACCAGAGGCAGTAAAACGCTGGGATTCGTTCTCCGCAGCCATATTTCGCCCAATCCCAGCCTGGGAAGCAATTTACTGAGACTGCGTATACAAGGCTTTTTCATTCCCTAAGGGCTTGTTACTATTTAACGTTTGCGAGCCTTCAAATATTTTACTGCATCTACATGTTAACCTGCAAGCCACTTCAAGGGTGTTTGGCAGAAGGTGATTTATCACCAACATGCACTACAGTAGATGTGCGAGCCCCTAAAGATACGGAGGCTATACGCTAGGCTTAGCTTGCTAGAGAAATTCAGAACTGCTGTGTCAGGACGACACACAGGATTTTATCACGACATCTCTCTAAATCTCTAGGTCTGACAGAAGCAATGAAATAAGAGAGATACATTTCCGAACAGATAGGTACAAAAACTCGTTCTTTCCGCGCACAATAAGCGACCATAATAAAGAATTGAGCTCCACTAAATACACTCCCATAATACACGTCACCATTTCACCTCTCAAAACCTTGTCCATTACATCTTTACACAGCTAGTGTCCTAACACCCCCTGCCACACGCCCATGCGGTGGTTTGCAGGGTAGTATGTAGATGTAGATAGGTATCCTGACAGCGCTACAGAAAATATTGAATTAAACATAATGGATCTACGTAAAAGAGATTAAAAAATCATGAAGGGATCATGCAAAATATGATGTTTATACTACGTTGCAGACTGAAAAACTAGTACTGTTGATAAAAAACTAATCAGCTACGCTATCTGTCAACTAACCTTATTCAAAGTCTCATTGTCAGCCATTGTGGTCTCTTATTGATAGCGGGAAAAACAACATTAAAAACCTGTAGTTCTGCCGTCTATTTCTCTAATTTTATTCTCATGATTTGATCTACAAGAGTATGTTGGAGCTCGTGAGATATTATTAACTTCGTCGGAAAATAAAATGGTTTTGAATTTACGTGAACGATTGAGTCTAATTTTTCATCAACAGTCTGAAAGCAGTTCTCTCCATTGTTTTTGGGTTAGCTGCGTCAAGTTTTATTCAGATGACGTTTCGTGGCCTATGCTGGCCACATCTTCAGATCAGGTCTGAGTGCCGACAGATGGAAATGGCCTTGTATATATACCATCCTCAGGTTGGCCTACCAGTGTCGCGACCAATCAGCGTGGAGGACCCGAGGATTTTGGCGAGTCTTTTCCAAGCGGTGTTTAGTCTATGCCCATTATCTCTATTGAATTGTCTGCTACTTTTTCAATTTCAATAGCCTCCCGGATGATGCGAGGGAAATAATGCTTTTCTTTGGCTAGGAATTTTGCTTTATCAATCATAATCTGATGCCCGGGATTAGTGAACGCATGTTCTGCCACTGCTGATTGTTCGCAATGCTTATTTTTGAGAGCCCTGCGGTGTTCGTTCAGTCGGACGGAGATGGCTCTCTTAGTTTGCCCGACGTATATCTGGCCGCATCTGTAGAGAATCTCGTACACTCCTTCGTATTGCAAGTCAGGGATTCTGTCTTTACAGTTGAAGGGAAGACGTTGGCCAATCTTCCCCATAGCACAATATCTCGGTGTTATGTCGTGTCTTTTTTAGAATTCTCCCGATCTTTTTCCGTGGTGCCGGCGATGAAAGGGAGAGTTGCAAATCCTCTTGGTCGCCGCAATCTCCTTCTTTTCCCACTCCCATGGTTCATGTCACCATTTCACCTCTCAAAACCTGACCTCAAAGTCTGAAACAACAAACAACAAAGACAGAACCTCAAAGTCTGAAAGCGATTCCCATCCCAGTTGTTGCAAGAGTCTCGTAAACACTAACGAGAATATCATAACGGCCTTTCACTTATCTTGCTGATCTTCTCTGCACGCTTTCTACCTCTGTTTTTAAACCTACCTAATGAGGATCCCAAACACTGGCAACTTTTTCCCAGTCGGATCTAACAAGGAAGAAGTGGCTGATTTATCTAACATTATCGTCGCACTTTCCAAATACTCTTTTAACGAAACCTAACTTAAGATTAGCTTGATCAGCTATTTTCCTGAATACGTTTACTTTATGTGGAATTATTCGTAGGTTAACTCCGAGGTATTATACAGATTCTAGTCTCGAAGTGGGTATGTTTAATGCAATAGTTGTAGTTTGGAGAGTATTTTCTTTTTCTCTACTCAGTCTCAAAGAAGCGCATTTTTGGCGTGCAACTGTCGTTCGATTCCATCGCGATGGAGTCTGCTCTGGGAACGCAATGATAATTATCGCTTGAGAAAACGCAAATGTATGATATCGCATTACCGATTTAGCACGGTGGAGTCATTAAAAATATAGTCCGCTTGCGATGATTTTTATTGGAAACTATAGATTGATTTTGTTTCTACCACTTTTGTTGGATACTTTCACAAAATCATACGATAGAGTGATATTTTTGCATGTTTTAGTAAGTATCACGGAATATGGAAAATCGACCGCCATTACCTGGATGTTTTGACTTTAGACATCTTCTGATTAACCACTTTGTTAGAATAAATATATGAGATCTCACGGCTTAGTTATAATGGTAAAGGTAAAACTCCAAAAGCCGTTAACAGAAAGATTAAGAGTGATTTTCAGTTACGACTTTTGAAGCCCTATGTCACCAAATTGTAAGAAAGCGTGATCTTTTTGCTCGGTAATGTAAAACTGAAGCCTTCTTATCCTTTTCGCACGCGGCCTTTTCATAAAGCCAATATTTAACTCGTCCTATTATCCCTGAAATATGTATTTCTTGCGGAATCAGTTTGGACAAGATCAAACATATGGGATACTGAGTAAACGGGTGAAGTTTTGACAAACTACTAGGTCTAACAAAAACTTTATGGAAATAAAATGGCTCTTGAATCACATTTCATTGAAGTGCATCTATTTATGCGCTCGAATGCATACCATACCGGTAGTAATGCAAATTATCCAAGAGTTAAATTTTACATACTTTTACCAGATTAACGTATACTTTATTCAGAGTTCTTGTTACGTTATTCGAATTTAGGCTAAATTATACTGACATGTCGTTTTCATATACTGAACTCAACGTAACACATTATTTATTTGCGACAATTAAAATAGTAATAAGTGGATTATATAGCGTTAAGCAGAAACTCTGTGCGTATTTAATCGAACTACTGTGGAATATAGGTCATGAATCTTAAGGCTACGTGTTAGAAATGTATTGTAAATCCAAAAAATTTTATATTGGTAAGATGCAATGTTCAACTGTTACCTATAGATGTCATTGATGAGAACCCGTGTGCAGAGTCCTCTAGATCGCTATATAATAACTACGAACTACACTTGGTAAGGGAGTAGTGTTGAGAATGCAATTTAGAGGACTTTGCTCACGTGTATAGTTTAACGCAAATCTGTTCATGAACAAAAATCAACCACCTTATGACACTCCAGGAACATTGCATAGGTTATTGCATAGGTTATTCCAAGAACATTGCATAAGGGCGCGACTCTTGATGCGCTTTCGATCGTCTTTTGCTAAAATTTCTGTCGCAGGTTAATAGCGTTCCGAAACTTGACGATAGATGGCACTGATGCGATCTTTGAGCTTTTTTACCACTTGTTTACGACGAGATTTGTATTGTTGTGAAGGCATTTTGGAGTGTGAATGTGCAGTTAAACGAGACGAAGTTGGTTCAAAATGGGTTTGCGAAGTTTTTTTTGTGTCAGATGCTTTACTGAATACTTAAATACCTTAAAGAGGAACAAGATTCTCGGCGAAAAGAACAAAATCTTGTTTAAGGTTACTGTAAGTACACGTGGGTGACGAGCGTTGCCCTTACCGCAAGGTAGCCATTACGCGAGAGATGGCGTTCAGTGTATATATTTCCTTGTGCGTACGTGACAGTGTGATTTCTTTGTTTTGACATTCCCAGCGTATGTTATTCCTTCATTTGCTGGCGAGAGAGGCAGTGTACGCATGTATTTCCCAGTGCCTCCAACAGTGCGCACATGACACTGTGATTCCTTCGTTTTGACATTCCCAGCGTATGCTATTCCTTCATTTGCTTGCGAGAGAGACAGCGTTCAGTGTACATACATATTTCCCAGTGCCTCCAACAGTGCGCACATGGCAGTGTGATTCCTTTGTTTTGACATTCCCAGCGTATGCTATTCCTACGTTTTCCGTCATTCCTTCATTTGTTTCCGTGACTTTTCTGAGCTTAAATTGTTCATTTTCATTTCAGCAGTTGACCTTCATCTGCTACAGGGTATTTTATATTTGACCGTTTGTTTATAACGGGCAATCAATTGTATAAGACATAGGTTAATTTTCCAAGGATTATAATCAAGCAAGTAAGTTACTGATACTTGTTTTTTTTAACACATATTGGAATACTTTGCTCGCTTACCCGCCCGCCCGATCGTGTATTCTTGTTCTTTCAAAGTCCATTTTACTTTTCTACGCCCTACGAATTATAAAGAGGAAATGCTTTCGAATCATTGTAATTGTCATGGCATCAATAACATCAGCTGATTTTGCTAGCGGCGTATTCAACTTACGTGAATTGGCATCGAATAACCGGAAATGAACTAGCATTCGAATTAATTGCATTAAATATTATTTCAATGCACTCCGCTTGATATCCGTTCTTCCAAGATAGGTGAAGAAGTCCACTGCACCTATGCTCCTAAATTTTCTTGGAAGTATCAGCATGATTTAAGGAAATTCAATTTTCAACCCTTACGTTATCTTTAAAATCTGTTGCCCTTACCTATAAAACCTTCTTCCTCTCTGTCTGTTTTTAAGGAAAAACTATTTAATTATTACTATAAGGAGCGTATATGCCAATTATTGAAATTTTTATCCTATTATAGAATTGCATGTTTCCAAAATGATCTGAGAAATTATTGTTTTTTTGTCATCTCTCTGTGATTGGTATTATATTTTCAATTTTTATATCTTATTTTTTCCATTTTTATATACTATCTTTTCCATTGTATTTAATGTTAATTATCTGCGACAGTGAAATTTTTTATTTTTCATCACTGTGAAACGTTGGCCAGGTATATATTTTTTTGCTATTTTTTCGTTCAAAGCAGAATTTGATATGTATTTCCTTTTTAGCTCTTATGAGGAAACCCAGAGCATAATAAAACTTGATCTATTCTATTCTACGTTTGTCGAGTGTGGCAGCCAAAGGGAATACGAGGTTCAAAGAAACCGCAGACCATGCCCTATGCACATCCTTCAATCCTTTTCTGGTCAGCTTTTCCAATGGTCCATGCTTCCGATCCATGGAGTGCTACTCCTCACACGAATGTTTTCACATACTGCTCCCTGGTTTGTAATCCTCACCTCACCTTATGATACAGCATTATAAATAGAAGAAAAAACTCCTAGTAGTCAAATGGACTCCAAATGGTTTCCCCCTACCGTTCGCTGGGAATGCTCAATTCTCGGGTCCCTTTCTCTCCCGTTCGTCGGCTCGGATACTCTCGTCAACTTCCTTCACACGTCATAGACAGGCGATCGTTGCGATGAAACGCCGTCACCGCCGCTCTAAATGCATAAGACACTTATTTTTTTAAAAGGGATTCATGGAGCTCCCGCTCGCTGCGCTTGCCACGTGACGGATGGCTTAGGCGCGTGGAACGGAATGGGGAGGACCTCCATTACTCCGCCTCACCGCTCGTGTTCAATATCCATATCATGGCGCAGTTGAACCCGCCTGCCTTCCGCCGAACGGCCGCACGTCCACTTGCATCAGAGCTCAGAGGACGGTGCCGTTGAATTTCGCGAGTGCCATAGGTATGCGCGAGTAATTTTGACGCCGCTGTTGGTGCTACTAATAAAATATGGAGCGGTCTCATCCGTCAAGATGGACACTAATACGTTGGTGCTCGCAGCGTTCAATGGATAACGTTTTCGCTCGATGAAAAGTGAGCAGGTGCTGGTATTTGCTCCGGAATTAATAGTTATGATACTTTAGCACTATTAGCAATCATAAAATATCCTGACGAGAATGAAAAAACTGGAAGAGATTCAAGAATTTACCTATTTAGGAAGCAAAATAAAAAAGATGTTAATGGCAATGTAGAAGGGAAATGATAAGCCGGATTTAACAAGCCAAGATCGCCTTTAACTCAAAGAAAAGCATCCTTACCAATGGAAACATTGTTCTAAACACAAGGAAGAGATTCATGAAAGCACTTGTGTGGAGTGATGTTTTATACGGATGCGAGATATGGACTGTTGGGAGACAAGGGGAAAGAAGACTGGAGGCATTTAAATTCTGTTGCTACCGTAGAATGCTGAAAGTCAGCTGGGTAGAAAGAGTAACTAATGAAGAAGTGTTTAAAAGAGTAAAAGAGAGGACATTATGGATTAGCATTAAAAAAAATACGAGACAAATAAATAGGGCACATTCTACGTCGTAATAATATAATTAGTACAATAATACAAGGAATGATTGAAGGAAGAAACCGTTGAGGGAGACCAAGACTATCCTACATAGAGCAAATCATGAGGGATATGTGTTACACCTCCTGTGAAGAGATTAAAAGAAGAGCAGAACAAAGAACGGAGTAGCGAGCTGCTGCAGGCCAACTTCAGGGTTGACAGCTTAAAAAGAAAGAGTACTTTAGCACATTGGAAGTGCAGGCAATATTAATCTATACTCGTACTTATTAATGCTCATTTTACGGTTCATATTTCCCTGCAAAAATAACGATAGTTTTGTTTTCTCAAAATATATTATGGGTACGCATCACACTCGCTCGAGAGGTCGAATTTTTCACGATTTCCGACTTCAGGTTTTTTTTGTTGAAGACTAACGTCATCGACGTGAAATTTTCAGAATATAAATAATAAATCTAAGCCAAGGGTGACCTGTTTCTCAAATATGAAGATTTTATCTTTCTGAATAAATAAACCACCGGGAAAACTGCAAGATATATAGTATACGTTCACAAAAAACTAGTATTTAGTTATTTTATTAATTTATTCGAGGAAAAAATCTCATCCAGCTTGAAGCCATTTTATAGTGAACAAAAATGGACACCAACGTAAAAACATTGCAAGAAATTGAGAAGGAATAATCCAACATGGGGATAAAGTACAATTTTTTTTGGAAATGCCATATGGCTAGGTTAGCGAAGACGGTGGACGATAAGGTGAAAGGGTCGATGTTCCCAGGAAGGGTATTTACGAGAGAAGAAAGGCGAAAAATGAGGGAGCACTTGGTGATAATCTTGGAATAGGAATATGGAGCAGTGAGTGAGTCCTGGTGTGTCGAGAGGGTATTCTGAAACTTATAAAGGAAAAAAGGTCGGGGCAGTCAATTGTTGAGTTTATTGTGCTATGGATAAGTTAAAGATCTGTTTCAAGGAAGATATTGCTAAGTTTATTAACGGAGAGTGAGGACAAGACAGCATCAGAGGGTAGGTTTCAGAGATTTAGCACTCTATTTTTTCAATACGTGCAGAGAAGTTAGTGGTATGTTGCTGAGATTTAACATTAGTTGGGGCTGACATCACCTATATAGGGGAGCAGTCGGATAGAATAGGAAGAAGAATAGATGTGTAATAGGATTGTAATTTACTGGGATCTTCAATTTCTATGAAACGGTATAGTAGGCCAAACAGAAACATGGCTTTACTTTTTACGGCATGGATAAGTTGGCATAGGAATGTTTCTGGTCCGTTGTCACTTCAAGATCTTCTACCGATGCAACTCTGGTAAATTGGGTCAATTTCACGTACTCAATTATCTTTGTAGCAAACTTTTAAACAAAGGGATATATATCAATCCTTCCTCTATCATACAACTAATTAACTATTCCATACCAAAGTCTGAGATGCGTCCTTTTAAGGCTTTTTAAGACTGGGAGTGTGGAAAATTTATAAATTACATAAAGAGTAAGGAAAGCTACAACTGGAATTGTGATAGGTGTTGTCTTGAACACTCATTTCTCCTTGCTGTATTCGCCATTTCATCTAAAATTGCTTCAGGTAAAGTTCCCATCATTTTCTCAGTATTTAGTCTGGGGTGAGTGGTCATCTTACAAATATATAAAAATCTAGTGGTGCCTGCCTGTCTGTCTGTCACTCAATCACTCATAAACCACTGAGTCGATTAAAACAAAATTTGGCAGGAAGATACTTGATATATCTGGTTCACGCATAAGCTATAGAACAAGGGCCTTGGGGCGTAGAAGGCCCTCAAATGGGCTCAAATTATAGCTGAGTAAAACAGGAGAATGCCACGATGTTATATTAATGCGACTAGCCTCTGGAATGCAATTAGCCTGTCGTTTAATTTCTATATGTTACTGCAAAAGAATGTCGAAACTCGGTAAGCACAATATGATACGATTTTCACCTGCTGAATTAAAAAATAAAACTAAAATTATAGCTGATTTGCCTTTAAAAAAGTACACCTCATGAGCGACTGGAACCTACAACCTATATGCCCAGTCTTTCTTTCATCCCCCGTGGAATTTCAACTGGTACCTTTGCTTATTTAATATAATATACTTAGTTAAATTATGCGAAAAATTTTGGCGCAAGGTACCGGAATAAATTTGTAACTTTCAGCTCAAAATCATATAACGGAGATTATGAGTTCATAGTATTTCATTCGCCGGTTCGGTTCATTTTGTCGGCCTCGGTGGTGGCGGGGTAAATTCCTTGCCTGCAAAAACGAAGGTCGTGGGTTCGAGTCCCGCCTGGGTAGGACATTAACACCTCCCTGGGCATGGTTGTTTGTATTTGTCCCTGTATAATATATCTAGTGATATGCTTCGGTTGTCAAGTATGAAGAAATTATTATGCATGAAGACAACCGCCAATGGCTAAGATTAGGTCGAGTTGACGTAAAAGTGAGGTATATGCAGAAATGGTCCCTCGGGTAAATTTTGGTTGTGCTTTATCTGAAAAGCAGTTTAAAATTTTTGTCTTTGATCTTAAAGTGCAAGAAAATTTTCTCTTTATCACTTTAACAATGTATTTAATTTGCGTACTTTTATGATAACTCCTTATTACAAGCTATTTTCGATGGGAATTATGACAAATAGTTCAAAAAATATCTTAATTTGAGGACCGATCATCAACGCTTTTGTGATCGATAGTTTTCTCCAAATTGAAGCATAATTTTTGTAGATCTTTGACGTGATAATTTCATTTGAAGACATATTTCCTAATGCTCGATCATTTAAGTTAAGTACCTACTGTCCTGTCTAGCCAGATATACATAGTTTATTACAAAATCTTCTGTAACTTATGGCCGCAGGCTAATGAAAATGCTACTATGTGGCGTTGATCTTCTCAACGCCTGTTTTTTAAAACTAGATGATGTAGACAGCAAAGAGGTAATTAAAGTAATATGCTATATGGAACTAATGATGAACATACCTTTATTTGAAATGTATGAGTGGTAGATGTATACATTCTAATTCTTTGTGATCATCTATTTGTACCATAAAGATCATTTTTATTTTATTTTTGCTAATAGTCACAGAAATTTTTCCATCTATGACCCTGTCATATGCATTTCTGGATATCTATTGCTCATCCTTAAGTTGGCAAAACAAAGTGAGAGTATTTTAAAAATTGAGCTCCACTAAAAACACTCCTCTAATAAATGTCACCATTCCATCTCCCAAAATCTTACATATTTACACGGCTGGTTACCTAACACTCCCTTTCAAATGGCGGCTCGCAGGGTATTATGTAGATGTAGATGTATATGTAAACTATCGATAAAAACAGAGGAGAAATTCATGAACATAAGTAAATATGTGATTACGTCAGATAAAATGGGTGGTTGTAGATACAAAAATTCATCAACTTTCTTCTTCATTTGATACCACTTAGCCTATCACCGATAGGACTGAAAAAGATAGCCATCTATCATGTAGTGCCATCAGCCATTTGGAGCCGCTGGTATTACTGGAAGATTCGGCTTTATTCCGCAGATATTTGCTCCTTTTTTGTGTCTGTCTTCTTTATTATATTAAATTTTTATTGTTATTAACTTTAGCGTTCACTACCAGGCGACAATCGTAAATAACCCACTCCGAAATTTTGACTTCATTTTAGTTTATCTCACCCTGGTATGATTCAAAGGACCAACGTATTATCTTTTCTCGCTTGGAGGTTACCAATGGATGCCTTTTTTCCATTTGCAGCTAAATTTCGCGATTCGTAAAGTTATAAATTTGATTTACAGAATCCAAGAGGCTGTTTTAAGGCAATTAAGGATTCTTGTATGTATGGCCATTCATGTATCTGGCTCACAGCCAACGTTTTGCCAAATATATTGGCATCTTTAGGGCTTTGCAACACAAAAAAGAGACATACGGCCACGTATTTACATGAATAACTACACGAAAGTTGAGAAATCAATAATTTACCTACTAATGAGCTAAATATTGAACTCCAACAAAATAAACGACTACTCCAAACAGTCCAGAAACACGTAAAAAACAACACTTAAATTAGCACAAACCATTTACAATGTTTAAAGAAAATAAACAGCGATAAAATTAAGAATTCGCAGTTTTCTCAAATCAAAATGAATATAAAATCAAAGTTAACGTTAGCAGTCATTATATTTGTTTTCTATAAAAAAAAACGAAATTTCAATAAGGCCTGTGACCAAACGTCGGCTGTGAGTGAAATACTGAATGATCACATTTTCAAGAATCCTGTTGTTATCTATAGCAATTCATATTAATCGTAGGTTGGTAATGAAAGAATTTAGGTTCAATACTTAACAAATATATGAATGAATGAATTAATTCATGAAAGGCCATGTTGAGAGAATGGACGAGATTTAAATAAGGATGCGGATACATAAAGTTGGAGTGGTTGGTGTAAGAGAATGGTGTTGACGGAGGAAGTCATGGGTGAGGGTGTTGGAAGATAGTCTTAATGGGAGAAATTTTTATCTCGTCAATAACAGGGAGGCGAGTATAAAGACAATATCTGTGGGTAACAAAGGAAAATATGCTACGCAAGAATGGGATATTATTAATGACATTATTTCGAAAGAGCCGGCATTATTGGATTAGGGAAGTTCCTCCGCGTTTGTTCGTGACAAAACCATTGACGTGTATGGAGAGGGTACTGCGTCATCTTAGTGAAGCCTGACAACCGAAATAACAACCATATTATTTAACCCTGCTCTTTTCTTACTTTCCTATGAGTAGCACGACAGAATGGACGATATAGCAGATGAAAAGCAAGAATATCAACCATTTGTTTGAAATAAAAGGCAAGTAACTATTGAAACATGTATTGGCTATTTAGCGCTATGGATTGTATTTAATTTTACAATAGTTTTCATCGGGAATGTGGACAATTATAATTTTAATAAATAAATAAACAAAACACATAAAGAATCCACATTAAAGAAGTATGTGCATGCTTACTTATAGTCAGTTATCGTTGGAAAGCGTAGTAAAATTGCAAAATTAGTGCGTTAGCTCGCAAGTGCTATAGGTAAATGAGGGTCAATGAAGATGGCGAACTGGCTTCAGCTTTAATCAATGGCCAGCATAGCAAGTGCCCTCTCCGTGTACCTTAATGGCCATAACGAATACCAAATTCCTTTTTAAATTGCTGATATTTACTCGCGTGTAGTGCAACTTGGCGTCAGGTATACGAGGGCATTCGCACACATACATACGAGGGCAGTTTATGTTCAATCTCCGATAGGGTATACATAAAAGACAAGTGAATATTAAAAAATTATTTTACCACTTACTTCATCAAAACAAATTAAAATTTATTTTTTAAATTAAGTTATGTACACTTATGGTTACTTTTCCAAATAATCATAATGAAAAGTGAGGCATTTTTCGCAACTGCGGACTAGCCTTACAATACCCTCTTCATTAAATGTTGCCGCCAATGAATTTTAAGGACTCTATTCGTTGTCATGAATCTCCTAGTTAGTTTGGAAGCGCTGCCCTCTCAGCACCTCTTCAGTTAAGGGTTAAGATGGAAGTCACTCGGCGCTAGGTCGGGACCGTATGTCGGATTATCGAAAATGTCCCAATGAAATTGCTCAAGGAGCCATTGGGTTGCACCAGCACTGTGAGAACGGGAGTTATCATGGATCAGGGTGTTGTTAGTCAAGATTTTGGGCACCCAGCGAGCACAAAGTTGTTTGAAGCCTAAATGTTCTGTAACGATAGAGTACAGAGAAGGTCTCGAAACTTCCGGAAATTCCACAGGCAAAGCACTTGTGGCGAACCTAGGATTTTCTCTAACCACTTCAACAACTCGTTGAACAAGGCCGTCTGTAGCGACGGGCTTGCTTCATTGACCCTATAAATCATGCACATCAGTTCGGCCATCTTAAAATTTGCGACACCATTCGCGCATAACACCATCACTCAAAGTTTTCTCAATACACCCGGCTCGGCTCATTCTTCGATGAATTTCTACTGCACTATTCCCTCCTGCTCGCAGAAAACGAATGACGCTTCGCAATACGCATTTGGCGGGAGAATCAATAGAGGCGGCCATGTATGTGACTGCTGCCCAGCACGGACTGACGACTTGAACTCGGTAGTGACAGAGGGTGAAGTGCGGGAGATGTGCAGTTGCCAACTGCGCACACCACCCGCCTTTCGCTTGTCTGGCGTTTATGCTGAGCGATCGGGAGTTGAAAAAAAACTGCCCTCGTATTAATAAGAAGCACACGAATATCTGTTTATGAAAGAAAATGGCTACTATCACCTTGAAACACCATGAAAGGATCTATCGTTGACTCCCGTTTAGTATCGAAATCAAGTATCGTAGGGCTCGTCTCGTATTCGGACAGATGGAGGTTTTTTCAATACTTTCGAGGTCTTGTGTCCCTATCTGAAAGTAGAGAGCAGTTCAGTGCGAAGTAATCCGGTGATGTCAACAGAAGAACTACGACCAGTGTCAGGAAGTGTGCAAACTAATGGTTGCTCAACTGCTTATTTTCTTTAATTTTATTCATTCACTACGTTTACGTTTCTGATCGATCTGAACTGAGGTCGATCTGAAAATTCCAAGCAAGCCGACTCAGATCACCTAGTTTATTCAAACTGAACCTGAACTGAAAATATCGATAGCGAGCAATCAAATATGCCGATTGAAGCACGATTGATCTGGTATGCCAACAAGTGCAGAGTTGGAAATTTGCAGTCGCATTCCGAGTGAACAAAATTGCACAGTTAGAGATAGAATTGAAATGTGCCGCGATTTCATGAACGTCACTTCACTCTTGTTACGACTGGTTACAACACACGTCTTGAATAATAACGATAATATTTTGTGTCACAATGACAACCAGAATATCGGCCCGATTCTCAGAACGATTGGTAAACGTTGTGATTCATTTTAAAATGCCGGCTCTTCCTCTTCGACCCAGCTCCAACGACGAACGGCATTTTAATGATGAATAATGGCAGAATAAGTGTCATTCATCGTGATGTGAAGTCATTGAGCTGGGAATTAATTGTTCCATTGTATTAATTAAAGATTATCATGGGACTTGGTAAAGGATTAAACGGGAAAGAAGGACGAAATATTCGCCTACTAATGAGAGAAGAAGGAACGATGTCTGAGAGACTCGTAAATCTTTCTCATTCATTTTGCCGGCCCGAATTCTATCAAAAGTTTCTTTAGTGTGCTCAAGGAGGACTTCAACTGATGAAGGAAAGGTATTTTATCAAGAGAGCTGTATAAGGTTTGATGACCTGCTTCAATTACTAGCATACAAATGTGATTTAACTAACGAAAAGCGTTCGTCTTGACATTATTTCAAATAATATGGATGTTAACTGCTAACTTTTCTCGTCAAAAGTTTACTTCGAGGCTTAAGGTGTATTTTGACGTACCTCTCGTTAGGTTCAACCTTACATGACCTGGAAAACTTCCCAAAACTAGCTTTACGGGAGAAGTCATGCGGCCATTTCACTTCTGGGACTTAATAATCTTATGTATGAGGCAGAGATAGAGATGGGTAAATTACCGTAATTTCCATTTGACGTAAATTACGTTTTTCTTCAAAATTACGTTTTTTCCAAAATTACGTTCGTACTAACGAAGTTACGTTACGAACTTAGGACAGCCAATAGCAATAGAGAGGGTCTGATAGCTTTTAAGCTATTACTCTAGCTACATAAATATATTAGAAGTGAATTAAATTTAAAATCAAATGCGGCAGCCAACATGAAATTTGGCATTCTTTTGTTTGGGAAGAGAGGTTTTCGTAAAAAAACTGTTAAAATGGTAATCTCTCGAATATTCCATAAATGAGTTGACGCGGCTTAATTTATGATTAACATTTCATGAAACATATATAAACTTGGGTCAAAATACATGTTTGGTATATATCGGTATGAAAAATATCTGAGTGGGAGGTGAATATTACCGAAAATTAGGGTAACTACTTCAACTACCTCAACTACTTTTAAAAATAAATTTTATAATCTTTGTTATGATTCTCGTTCCAGTGCTTCTTAACAAATAAAATGCCTCTCAAATTACATGAACATGTCTGACATTTATTAGCTACAACAACAAAAAGCCATACTGAGCAAAACAGCAACACCATGACAACAAATTTAATGGTAACACATTATTCCAACATAACAAACACAAACGTGTCTCAGTAATCTCAGTAATTCTTTCAGAATCACAATAAAAACCTTATAATACGAAGGAATTTTTATCGTCCCACTTGGAAAAATGCGTCAAGATAAGGAGTTTCACAGATATTCTTATAAAAATTTTTGATGATTGTAGTAATGTAAATTTATATTATTGGACCATTTGTATCACAACATATTAACTTTATTTTTCCTCCCGCTACTGAAATTGAAACACAAAATTCGAATATGATCTCCGTTATGACTAGGGATCTCACCCAAACTACCTTAATGAACTGCCTACTCCAAAAATGCGTCATTTTGAGAGAAAAGTGAAATTTGTTGAAATATTTGAAGCCATTACGCTGTGAGTTTCCATTATCTATTGAGTGAATCCATCATTATTGTATGTTCTTTCCTGCCTTTAGTCCCACTCACCGTCCACGATAATTATTCATCACGCTTCTTTTCTCAGTCAAGGGACACTTCAATATATTTTGTCAATAATAAAGGGCATCAGTTTCATCCAAATTTTTCTAATCATTTCCTTTTGTAATGTATCATCAGCCTACAGATTCTTTCTCTACTTCAGTCACTCATATTACTTAAAATTTCTACCGTCCAGGCTCCATTGATCGATTGCCGCTTTGCCCGTCCCGTTCGGCATCATGGAAAGGATACTCGACTCAGTTCATGTCACTTTCTGCGGGTCAGCTCGGTTTTGGTTTTTACCTCTCGAATACTTGTGGACATTTTCGACCGCTGTCAATATCGAGACAATATTCCCGATATTTCCTTGGTAACTTAGAATTTTATTCTCTCAATCCATCAACCTGCGTGTCTCAGGGGAAAGGTCGCTCTTGTTACAAAACTTTCGTGTTGTTGCTTCTATCAATGTGGTGGATGATGGATTGCATCATCAAACTGCATTCTAACAATCTAAATTACCACCATGTTGATTATTCCTGCTCATTTCTTACTTAAATTTTGGATAGCACCAGAGAATGGACGAATTAGCGGCTGTATAGCAAGAATATCCCCTTCTGTTTGAAATTTAGGGCAAGCAACTATTGTAATAATGCATGAACTACTTGAGAAAGAACTTGTTACGATGGTCCGCACATAGATGACGCCAACAACGATGAGATAAATTTGACAAAGATTAAATTTTCTGTCACACAATCTGACCATCATCCAGCCAGATGAGAGCTTTTATTTATCAAAATGTTTAAAATTACGTCTCCAGGTTCTCCATCATACATTTAAACTTGAACAACAAAGCATAATTCACCTTCATGGAGCAATATCTGCCAGTAACTTGGCGGGTGATATGTATCTTTGCCATTACGTTAAATGGAGAGGGCATTACGTCACTTTACTGCTGTAAATACTTCGTCTTTATGCCTTGCATGCGTGGAATTTCGAGAACAACTTACTATACAGGGTTAAAAAGTTAAGGTGAATCACAAAGTGATCATTTTCAAGATGGAAATGAGAACTTGCGACCTTGGGACCCTGTTAGTTACATGCAGGGAAGGGAATAGACGCTACCACTAATAAGGCACATATGCGCAATCGCCACCACATTTCGCTACCTATGTGGAGATGATCTTAAAAGACTCAAAAAGACTCCTGTTTTTGATGCTGTTTAATATGCACCTCAGTGGTGGTGGGAAGCAGTCACAATCAGGTTGCTCTTTAAGGCACAGAGTAAAACCGTTGAGGTTTAGAGTAAAAAGGATTGAGCCACATGTGTACTACTAGCCTAATGGCTAGTTTAATTATCTCAAGGCGGTCTTCTCTATAGGATTTCCAGGCGTCAACATCACTTCTGATGCATTGCGAGTTTTAACTTAAGCTTTTCCGCAAAACCAATTCTAGGCTTACTAAGAAAATATATCAGGAGTGTAAGTTGTGAGTGGTACAGAGATGGGGTTGTGTTGAAGAAGTGGGGTTTAACACTTTGCTGCCCGTTCTTGATGATGAAGCCTAATGCGGCCGAAACACTTTGTACGAGAACTTAGTTTTTGACGAAAAAAATTTACCAAGAAAGGGAATGTTTTGGTAAGCTTAAAAATACGAAACTCGGGGAAATGAGAGACAGAAAAATTGTTTTTTCCCCTCTTTTTTAAAAATTCAGCAGAGGAGAATAAATGAATCAATGGAAATTCATCATTAAATGAAACCAACAGAAGAAAAAAAAATCCAATTTTTAACTTTGTGAGCATGGAACACTGTTAAAATCAGCGGCAGTGACTGCGACAGAAAATTGAAAAATTTTCAAACTAACGTACCGGTTTTATTATTTCATTTCAGTTCCAACAGCGGGCACTTTAACTTCATTCCAATACTTCCTATTTTTTACAAAACACTGATTCTAAAGTTACTCTTGACTCTTTGGAATGACGACGTGTCGTTCTCTGAGAAACTTCGTTGAAATCGTCCATTTTTCCTTTGACTTCCCATGATTCCGCTCCCTTATTTACTAACCCCAGGAAAGGTCCCTAAATTGTAAAAAAGCTTTCCATGGCTTTTGAATTCTTTGTTCGTGATGTTATTTCACTCTATTCTCTTCAACCAACGTTCCATCATCATTATTCTTGTTCGCATTCTTCCGTCCTACTTCCTTTTTGAAACGCCAGGCGCTTTAATTTGGAGTAGGACGATAATTAATTCACTTTTTTGAGATTAATTGAGGATCCGGCTTCCGCTGTCTTTATTTCCCGTTCCCTCGGGTTTACCGGCATATTCCGTTTCTTCGCTTGCTAATGGCCGGCTGCAGGAACGTTTTGCTATGGAATCTATAGTTATGAGATCCATGGTGTTATATATCCCACAAAAATATTCGGGTTGCAGGAACACATCGACTAGTTACTTCTCTCATTTATCATTAGTTAGTAGCTCTGAGTATTGGATATAATCTACCACCATCGGATAATGTCGAAAGTTTATTTATAAATAGTTGCTAATGCAGATAATAAATAATCAGTAAGAGTAAACAAACTGGTCATTCGTCTCTAAACAACTCTTTTATCAAGTAATTAAGTCTTGAAGCGGTTCATTGCGCATCCACCATCTTGGCTACTTATGAAACTCATAACTTCATGTCATCAGTGATAAAACCAATATACTTATCGAATGTTCCTGCAACTGTTATTGAATGGTTTCCATGGCTTATGGGTCTCATAACTTTATGGAAGACATGTCGTTCCTGCGATTGGTTATGAGAGTAATTATTCATTGTCTATGTTTTTTGATGAACGTGTGAATGAAAGGCAAAGATATGTACGAGATTTATGTACGTTTATACATAAATACACGAGAACAATGAAACAGCGAGATGTCATTTTCAGTTTACCAAGCGATGGTAGCTCTTTGAACGAAAATCACCTCTCTGGTTTGCTTCATATCGGTCAAATTAAGCCCAAGTAAAACTCTGTCTTTTGTCACTTGGTGGTATTCAATGATTGACACATTTTGTATTCGCAAAACTTTCACAATACAACGTAAATAAGTAAAACACATACGACCCGGGTTTCGACGAACTTATTTACTTTTGACGAAATTGGACAAAAGAATAAAATACATTACAGAAGCAGTACGCTTCGTAAAAAACTGCTACGAGCAAACATTTTGTTCTACACAACTTTTAGTAGGGTTTAGGTGGGAGCTCCTAGAGACTCGGAGGCTACATGCTAGGCTTAGCTTGCTTGAGAAATTCAGAAATGGTATGTTTCAGAGCGACACAGAGAATATTACCATGACGCCTCACTGCAACTCTAGGTCTGACAGATGCGATAAAATAAGAGAGATACACTGCAGAAAAAATAGATACAAGAACTCGTTCATTCCGCGAACAATAAGCGATCACAATAAAAACTAAGCTCACTAAATACACTCCTATAATTCATGTCACCATTTCATCTCCAAAAAACTTACACCTTTACACGGCTGGTGACCTAACACCCCCTACCACACGCCCATGCTGCAGCTCGCGGGGTATCATGTAGATGTAGATCATTATGAAACTTGCCAAAATGTCAATGATTATGGTACGCAGCCAAAAATTTAGGTATAGAATCTGCCTGAGTACAGACATACATTACGTTTACCAATCGAACTCAGATCGATATGAACTCGGACCGATCTAAACATTCTAAGACAGCCTACTCGGATCGCATGGTTTATCAATGCGAAATCGATGAAATATTGATATTTGAATCGGTTCATGTCGATTTGAAATCTCAGACTGATAGAAAGCGGGCCGAGTTAGCCTGCTTCTCATATCGACCCCACTAGTCCGGTGCGTTTACCATACCGAGCTGAACCGGCTAAATGCTAACTCGATCTGAGTTCGATTGGTAAACGTAGTGACTTATATAGACATTTCCCAGTCCACTTAGGTCCTGATGCTGATGTATGTCAGTATGCAATGCCCCATCACTGGGTTGCCTCCGATTCAGTGCTGAGCGGCAAATACAACAACGAAAGGGTACGAAGACATTACCTTCAATAGGCTCTAGCCACGCTACGTCGATAAAATAAGAGAGATACATTGCCTAACTGTTACGTACAATAACCCGTTGTTTCTGCGCACATTAAGTGACAATAATAAAAACTGAGCTTCACTGGATACACTCCCATAATACACGTCACCATTTCACTTTCCAAAACCTTATCTTTTTCATCTTTACACGGCTGGTGTCCTAAAACACTCTGCCACTCGCCCATGCGGCGGTTGGCAGGGTAGTATGTCTGTAGATGTAGATGTAAGTGATGTTGATCATCCGTCGAAACACGGATCGTGAATGTTTTATTTTTTACGTGGGTTTGTAAACGTTTTGTGAATAAACAATTTATTAAATTAAGCTTTATATTAGATCCAATTTTAAATCCTCTATTATTGAATTTAAAAAATGAGCTCATTTAAACCATTAAAAATATGGAGTGGGTGAGGATATTTTCGTTGGGAAGCAAATGGTAACTTCAGGCGGGAAGGGGGTCGAAGAAAACGACGACCCTTCTGACTGTGCCCACCTTCTGTCGTAATAGCAAGAGCGAGCAAACGAGTGGAAAAAGCTACCCATCGCTCGGTCGTGTAATTTTTTATTCCAGTCCTTTGAACTGGCAAGCCAATTATTTTTAAATATCTGGAGGCGATTTTCCATCAAAATTGGAATTTTTTACAGAAAAAAATTTTCTACAGGGAAATTCATGATGAAATTCTTACTCGCTGAGCTTATTTAGTTTCAGAAAGACGTTTAAAACCATTACTTTGCAAATTCACTAGCAAGCTGCTTACTTCTCTACCATTGAAGTATATATAGAGGGCTCTACGTCATCAAACTGTTGCCTGACAACAGGAATAACAACCATATTGTTTTACCCAGTTCTTTACTTGCTTTCCTGTGGATAGAACGACGGAATGGACGAATTAGCAGATATAAAGTAGGAATATCAACCATCTGTTAGATAGTCAAGGCAAGTAACCCTTGAAACATACATTGGCTGCTTAGTGTTATAGATTCTATTCGATTTTACAATAGTTTCCATCTTTACCATTTGATGCGATGCGATGATTTATGATTTAAATAAATAAGAAAAATACGTAGATACGGAGAATTTACACTAAAGAAGTAACTCCATGCTGATTTCTAGTAAGTTATCGATATTATATGTAGTAAAATTGCAAAGTAGTTCGTTCGCCCGAAAGCGCTATTGGAACATGAGGGTCAACCAAGATGGTGGACTGCCTATAGTAAAAAAAAGCATTGGCAATCATAGCATGTGCGCTCTCTATAAACCTACCTCAATATTCTCTACCTACAGTGTGTATTATTCGGTTTCGTAAATGAGCAAACAACATGGGTGTAACCATGGTAATATACTTGTAAAGCGTGGAAATAATACAAAATATGATTTTTGATCTCAATTATCTAAAATTAATGAACATTTAGTTAAAAAAGGATGCTATTAAAAAACAAATTCACACTTTTCCCCAAATTTAATGCAAGCCTCATTGTCTGAAGTTTTCATTATCCTATTTTTAAATCGTAAAATACAGTAATCTATCTTTTAAGTCCCCGTGCTGTTTAGAATGATTATACGATAGTAAAATTCCACACTGTATTTTGCTATCGCCTTTTCATTCTTATCAGTATGGATATTGAATGTTTCCACAAAGTTATGCCTGAAACACTTTCATACGTTTTAAGCTCCCGTTCATTTCCGTACTTTTCATGGTTCGATTTGAAAATATTTCTTGGGTCCAAACTCGGTCCAATGACTAATATTTCCGTAGATCCGACCTTGAAAAATGAACTAATATGTCTTACCTAAAACCATCAATATATTATGTCTAATTAAAATCGTCACAGCAATTTCCTAACTAAAGAAAAGTTGCACAAAATTTTTATTTCTCGTGTAATAGAATGAGATGGATTTGTTATACTCGTTTCCTGAATCCATGTTACTCGCAATAAGATTACGAAAGTATGTGGGGTTTTCACGCTTACCATTATTTCTCTTCCGATGCCGATGTGATATTACGACATGGTGAAGAGATTAAAAGTAACTGTGGAAGGCCTCCTTCAGCATGACCATTTGCTTCATGAGATTATGCGGGAAGTTTGGTATGGATGAGATTTTTTCTGGAATGAAAGAAGGGTGGAGAGAATGCTGGCGTTGGCCTTTACTTCAACGAATGGCGCCGAGGAGTATTACGTCTCGTCTATCAGACGGATTAGTGGTCACTGAATTAGTGAATGTTATCAAAATAGCACCCGGTGTAAAAAATGAGAGATTGCACTTAAAAATCCACTATACCTACCAAACTGAAATTCTATTTGTTTAAACGCTCTCGACATCACTACTCCATCACGGATTCGGAAAAATTTTACTCAATTATAACTTATTACTCGGAGAATTTAATGGCTACCGTGAACCGGGGATAAGTGGTGCGATTTTGAGGATTTTACTGCCTCCTGTGCTCACCTTTCCTTTTTTTATTCTTGACATTTTTAATCACATTTTTGATGGGTAAACTTAATCTATCAAATAATTATATCGCTCTAAATTTTATCAATCCAATCACTATAAGCTTAAAAAAAGAGTTAAATTTGTACCATCTCCACTCTGCTGAGTCCATGGTATCCAGAGAAATAGTAAATAGAACGACCAAAACATGAAATAAACATAAAACTTCGATGTACCTTATCCACTCCGCTAACTACACTTTTTAAGCCGTTTGGAGAATAATAAAAGTCCGTTGTCCCGGGCGTGACATCTTGGAATTTGCTAAGCATTGTATTTGATACGTTATACTTATCATTTATCTGCCTTATCTATAACCGATAACAAAGTTATACTTATCATTTATAATAATAATAAAGTACTGAAAAACACATGTATGTTTCCTCAATGGGTTATGTTTGCCCTTCAAATAATTTAAAAAATTTGATCAAGGAATAATAACTATTCGGCGATATTATTTACCAGGACGGCACAACAACTGAGGTTTTGCGATTTGTATTGGTAATAATACTGGTAAAGTTACTGCTAAATCGTACATGTATTTTTAACGTCACCTTGGAAGGGTCATTTAATCATCATGCGTACATTAAATTTTTTCTTTTGCCCAAAGATATTCATCTGGCACCATCAATCAGAGACTTCCATAAAATGTAACCCCAGCTCAATATTAAGAACACATATTAATCGGCTCAATTCACATCGCCGCATTTATAATCAAAGAAATATTTATCGAATGAAATGGACTATCTATAGCGTTCGAGTTTTGAGCCGTATTTCAGTTTCCTTACATCGATCGTAACTGATTTCCTTCACATTTTTAGGAGCACTGCCAGGATGAACGATCACTCCGCAGATGTGATCGGAATGGCAAATGTGGTCCAAAAAGAGGCGCTTCTGATTCCCCTCTTCTTCTTCTACTTCAATCCGATTCCCCTCCCGAAATCACTGGCCATTTCGGGAATTTTTTGTTGTTTGGGTAAAGGAGAAAAGGCAGGCACTGGTGAAGATATTTTTTTCGGTCTCTCGCAGATGGTCATTTGTTATGCATTCGGAAGACTCCGGCTTCCTCTATACTTAACCCTTTGGTTTCATATTTTCTTCCCATTCAATCCGTCGTATTGTTACGCCGCTGCCCTTTGAATGGAAAGCATTTTAATATTCCGGCCGCTTAGTGGCTTTGATGTGGTGTGATGTTGAAACAACCGTTGCCCGTGTAGAGCATGATTTCCCATGATTCATCGTTTTATAAAAAGAGTAAGTTCTTTTAGAATTTTCATTGAAATGTTTGGGTCATGAGCCCAACCTCAAATAATATTTTTCATGTCAAATTTCAATCCTTGGTGTATATGCACCTGTGACTTCGCACCAAATCATTTGTCAATGCAATGATTGGAAATTCGAAATTTGCATTGTCCCCTTGAACCTGGCGCAAGAATTATAGTAGAAGAGCGTTTCCCAAACTGTGTTCCTTGGAGCCCTCAAGGCTTCACAAATGATTGATTCTCTGAGGCTCTATCTGTGGCAGTTATGAAGATAACAAATATTATCTTGCTGCTTCCACGAGGCGAAAAAAAACACAGAGCCCTCATTGAAGCCTCAAGGAACGTGGAACTAAACACCAAATATTTCTTGGGGCTCCATGGGAAACTTTTGCGTCGAAAGGGCACCGGGGCTGAAAAAGTTTTGGAACCGCTTCAGTAGAAGAACAGCTGCTTCCCTTCAAAGCGTGGTCATTTTTTTGTCATCAAAGCTTGACAAGTTTTAGCAAAATAATCGGATTTCAGTAGATCTGGACATTTTATATATTTTCCATATCGTTGGTTTCTCTCGCCGAGGAAAATGCAAGGGTCGATATCATAATAAGCATTTTTCTGATTGGGTTCCTATAAAGCACGTGGATCCGTATTGTTGACAGGGGAAAAATGTGAGGACCGACATTTACTACTCATCATCCATACTAGTAAATCTGGTCAGAAAAAGTAATCATAAAAATAATAGTAGATAAATTTTCACGAAATAAGGTGGATAGGCAGTAACACAATGGTTTTAAAATTAAAAAAAGATGTTAACCTGACTTTTTGTTGGAAAGTAATCTCTAAGAACCATTAATTTTGGTTTCAAGATCAAATATGGTGTTGGTATTATTGATGCAATGAGAAGACAAAAGATATAAATGTAGCTTCCAGAAGATTGCCTATTTGTGGTGTTGTCATTTTCTTGTGCTATCAGGTCCTCTGGATATGACTTTTATTTATTGTAAATAATCTCCATTCTAAATTGGGACACGTATCATCATTCTGTTGGAAGACATGAATTACGTAATATTAAACCTACTTCACCGACACAAATTATTGGTGATCCCTCTTAACTTGAAAATAGATACGAGTCTTGCATTCATCCTTGAAACCCATCAAAAATAATTTCTGATTTTTCTAACTTTAAGGGTAAACATTGGCGTAGAACAACTTACCATTTTATGCACCAATTGGTGTTTTTCAGGGAACTCTACGAACAACATATGATTTATTGCTGCCTCGCTAATAAATCGTCGAATACCGGTTCAATACCACTATTATCTCTCTTCCCCATTTTAACGTATGGACTACTGTATGGACATTGACTGCAAATGGAGCCGCGAAAACCCGGAATATCCCTGGAATTTAATTTCTTCAACTCAGGGGCCACTATAATATTGGAATCATGCTCAAGCTACATACAACTGTTAAGTGCCACGCAACGAAATATCGTCGTTTGCTGAATGTGCTCACAGTGACGATATATCGTCATTGGAACTTCGATCCGGCGATTAAACTTGCAGAGTTTTGTCGCAAAATAATGTAAGAACTTGTTTTTACTTATTTAGTAGGCACTATGAAATTTTAAATGCAGGAAAATTCATGAAAAAAGAGTTATAAACTACCAAATAGTGAATTTTTTTTATAGACATGCAAAATCCCTAAAATACCCTCGGCATTTCAAGGGGTAATAACTGAAAAATTGGTGGGTACTGAATGAATTAAAAACCACCCCAATTCGATCCACGGAGGTAATAGACCTCGCCCTGTTCTGTGTGTTGGAGGTCTATTCTCCTGTAACGAGCCTCGTGCAATTTTCTCATCAAGCACTGAAGCTCAGGTAATTGTACGAAACATTAGCTTAATGGGCACGCTCGGATGGTATGGATATGTACAGATAAGAAAACACTTATCCGGAGATATCGGTAATTGCCTTGTCCATTCTTCTTTCCGTTCTGTTTCGCCTCCATGCACGCACATAACCTGCCACAAATTGAGGATCGAGCTGTTGCCGATTCTCGGGGTTCCCAATCCGAAGGGCTCGGATACGATTGCCAGCAGTGGTGGAGGTTTACCAATGGGGACGTAATCCCTGCTCAAATGCCATGCAGAGAGAGCTCCTCAAATCGCGAACTCTGTCCGCCGGATGGAACGTTAAACTGTGGGTCCTTCTGGAAAATGCCGATGCCTAGCTTCTCTCAACCATCCCTCCATTCCCCAGTTGATTGTGGACCTCGGCAGTGGCGGGTTAAGGTAGTTTGAGCCCACTATCCGTTTGCAAAATTCCGTCACCCGAGTTTGAAGACTAATATCTCAAATACGGCTCAATCCAATTTAGTATGAAGTACATCAAATCAAAGCTTCTTTATTTTTGCGTTTAAAGATGGTATACAAATCTTTTTACCGTTTATATTGATTACAGTTTGTGCTTGAAAAGAGAATCTTAGCGCATTTTTCCGGGTACCTGACGGATGCATCGCATTTACGGATTCGTAATAACAACACGGATCAATACATCGGAATTTCCTTTAAAAATATTTTAGCAAAAATCACTATTTCGTTTCATATTATATGATGCATTAGTACTTTAGTTATTGATGAAATTACAAGGCTGAGTTATTTTCCGTTCCGCGCATCCCTGAAAACCGCCGTTTGGACCTTCTTCAAGCAATCGAGTTCATCATCATGAATCCACCTATAAAATCTTAAACGAATTCGTTGGTTAATAAATATCGATTAACATTAATTTTGGAAAAAGAGCGCGCTGAACTGCCGGGAGCATGCCCGGAAGAGAAAGGGGGAGGCGCGCGCTGTTGCCCAGTCAGAGGGTTGTCCGTAAGCCGCGCGAGGAATTGCCTACTTCCCTCCACGCGGAAGGGGGTTTATGTGCCACATGCGGTTTGCTTATTAATTCACCATGGCCAGATAATTGAGCTAATTTTCAGTTTGATGAGTTATACTATGCCGATATTGAAAAAAGAACTTTTAAAAGTTGACAAATATTGCTTTCTAACATTTATTTTCAGCCTGTGATGGCTCACCAAGATGACCCCCAACTTGTCCTGAATCACAAAAAATGCAGAAAAATGCTTCCGAATTGTCTTTTTACACGTTAACAGGCGCCAATGTATTCCAAAGTGAGGGTTTACGGTTTCTGTAAACATTACGTAAACGTTACGTTATCAGTAACTGCACTTTAAAAAAATGGCCAGCTTCCCTTGTGATAGGAGTTCCGCTATTTGCAGCATCTTTCGGTGACCTGAACCTATCCGATCACCTAAAGATGCTGTAAAAAGCAAAACCTGTCGTAATATATCCTATCACAGTGGAAGCTGATAATTTTTCAAAGTGCAGATATGTTCCGTTTCCACTCAATCAGGCCTGAAACCACAGATTATGCTCAATTTTCAGGTTTTAATTTCCTTTAAGTCACTTCATGGCTAATTTTCCGGTATTTTTTTTTTTATATTCGAGCTTTTTCATCCCTTCCAAATGGTTCTTACCAGTAGTTAAATTCCTTTTTTTAAAGATTCGGGCTTTGCGACCAGGCCATTAGGATGGTAAGTCAGTATCTAAAAAATAAAACCAACCCATGTCGAAATGAGTATGGACCTCACTGTCAAAATGAGAAAAGATCATGCATCATGTTTCAGAGGGCTAGATTCCTTCAGTGTACCATTCGCTCTTTACTTTTATTTGAAGTCTAAAATTCTAGCGAATTCCTGCATGACGAGTCTCATAAGGGGCCATTAGGATTGGCATAGACAATTGTAAACAGGAAAAAGGTCCTTTCCGACTTCAACTACTTAATATTCCGACTCCGCTCCTTGCATGCGAAATCCACACTCACGAAACATGTCACAAATTACTCGAAAAGCTCCGAGACTGCCTCTGATTTGGTCTCTTTTCGCCTTAAACAGGGTGCGCAGATATAGAGGTCCATGTAAAAGCACCACAGATATTTTTTATTTCAGGTCTTAATTTCCTTAATGTTGCTCGAATTTTTTTTGTTTAATTCTTTTATCGTATTATTTTGTTTCGTTTCCCGCTGATACCACGTGGCGTTTCCCTTCCTCTTTCCCCCCCCCTCCCCTGCATCGCACACCCTTTTGAACTCTCGCATGAGAGTTTTTTTTTTAAATAATGTATCTCTTTTTTTTTAGAGAGAGATAAGAGTTAATCCTGAAAACTCTCGGACGCCGTATTTCGGTACGCGAGGATTTCTGGCCTGGAGAGAGGAGGGCACTTGTTGGAAAACGGGGGCTGGCACATACAATCCGTGTTATCGTCGGTCTCGCTTCCACTGCGAGAGTCAAATTAGGTCATCGGGGGACAGAAGGAAGGGGCAGAGGGAAGGGGAGGGAGGAAGGGGGTCAGGGTGTGTGTGTGTGTGAGAGAAGGGGTAGAGAAGGGAAGCGCCGGCCCTGGTTCTCCCTGGACCCCTTGCGCCGCATCCACTCGCCACGCCGCCGCTACCACTCCGAGCCGCCCGCCGTCCTTCCGTTCCTTTGTCCTTCCTCTCCTCCCATTGAGCGGACGCGGTGGCGGCGTCGACGACTGGATTCCCGGCGTTACCTCCCAGGGCAAGGGAGTGGGCGGAAGTGACGGGGTGGTGTGACCACTCCGAAAACATGCGTTCATTAGCCCGCGAGCGGGTGGTGGCTCCGGTTTATCGGTCCCTCTGCCTTGTATTCTCATCTCGCCACACACTCTCTCTCTTGCTCTGCTCTCCGCTCTCCTCTTCCCGAAACTACGGTTTTATATTTTCCTTTCTCCGTCTCCCTCAGCGGTCGGGCTGGTGGGTAATCATTTTTCTGGGTCCACGCCGTCGGCTAATTATCCGCTTAACTCCCTCCTTTCTCCCGCTTTATTTTTCCGTCCCACATTAAAGTTATGCTTGCCAGATTCATCCCTCGGTCTTTTGGTGTGCGTAGATAAGATTTGAAATGTTTAATTTGTCCGATTACACTCCGCTCGGGGGGAGTTGAAGCGTACTTTCGAAGTGGATACGCACGCGATTCACTCTTTCGTCCAGTACCAAGCTCATATTTGACGTACGCGGGTACATAGAGAGGAAAGTAGTACACATACCGCGGAGCAGCTTTAAGAAGGTGCCATCACGCCTGCGTAAGTCCAAACGAATACTATATTCCTCCACTTCGTAATTGATGCAGTCCAATATTATCATACGGTCTCTCCTGAACATAAGCCTGAGTCGTCATCTTTTCCCGAGAATTTTCCAACCATTATACAGGGTGTTCCATAAATGTCACGCCACAGTGACACTGGAGCTAGGGCAGCCTAAGAGGAACAGAACCAGCCTAATATGACCTCAGTAAAAGCTGCACGGTTTTCAAGATATTGCCAAATTAAAGCTTTTTCAAAAATTTCACTTTTTTTACTTTTCTAGTCCCAGAATTCACTTGAATAGCTCTCAATTTGGCTCTCTGATGGGGCTACTTCCACAAATTAACAAACAAAGTACTCTATCCATCCCATTTTTTGAAAGCCGATAAAGTTATACAGGTATGGCGGCGTTCGCGTTTCTTTTGTTTGTTCGGACCCCATGACCCTCCTCCCTCTCGGGCCTCTGTTCCAGGTAGAAGTCGGCACATGAGTCACAGTTGGAAGACTAAAAGAGCGGCCCTAATGAGAACGTTAAATTATCCGATTGAATTCTGGGACTAGAAATGTAAAAAAAGTGAAATTTTTGAAAAGCTTTAATTTGGCAATATCTCGAAAACCGTGCAACTTTTACTGAGGTCATATTAGGCTGGTTCGGTTCCTCTTAGGCTGCCATAGCTCCAGTGTCACTGTGGCGTGACATTTATGGGACACCCTGTATATTACTTACTCATACAATATATATTACATTATATATATGAATTCCTACCATTATATAGATATTGGACAGATCCTGAGACACAATGGGTTTAGGAAGAACATAATTGAAGGTGAAATTGAGGGAAAAGTCCTCAGAGGATGACCCAGGAATAAGTTCATGAGCCAAATAAAGAAGAAGTACATAGAAAGAGATGCCAGGAGGTAAGGGGACTAGCTCTAGTTTGAGAAGGGTGGAGGGCTGCAGACAACCCATCTTAGGAAAGCAAGACCAATGATCATGATCGATTTATTACTTGCGTTAGCACCATCGGGACTCATTACGCTCACAGTTTTGGCAAACCCAAATTTTCGTCTAGATTATTAACTTGAGATCTTCATTTTTACCTATTCCGTGTCCAAATTTTGTCATTCACATTCTAGCAAATCAAAATTTGCCTACCTTTCAGGTTTTGTATGTAATATTCATTCACACGCATCTTTTAATTTTCTTTAATGTTTTAGTAGCATGCGCTAGTAAGTTTTTGTGCCAATGGTAACATTCGCGGTGTTTTGCTTTCTTGCTCTGAAATGCACTTTTCGCTATTGCTATCCTCATCTTAATCTCATTCTCACGAGTTTTAGCATCGACAAAAATATTTCTTCACTTATGGTTATGGTTTTGGATATTATAAGTATAACTGTTACAAAGTCTTCCGCGGATTTCTGGTGTTTTTGCTATTTTTCCGGCTCTCCCCGCGTTGCATCATTTTTATGGGCGACCATTTCGCTGGCATTCCAATCGGCTTTATCAGGTCCTAAAGAACAGGAAAATTGTCCGTCGCAATATATAGGGCTCTGGTCCGTTACGTGTCCGTTGGGATAGGGTCCTGAGCTCTCTGATTGGCTGAGGAGTTGGACGGTCATGGATTATTGACAATCCGTTTAAAAGTAGGAGAGAACGGATAGCCATCTTCCCTCTGAATTTACTTGGATTCTTAGCAATTTCGATCGCCTCCCGTATCAGCCCAGGGAAGTACTTATTATCCTTGGCTATGATCTTACTCCCTTCAAAATTTATTTTGTGGTCGGGTGCTGAACAGGCATTTTCTACAACAGCAGAATGGTGAAACTGCTTCTTTGTGGTCGCTCTCAGGTGTTCTTCCAACCTAAATTTAAGGGATCACGACGTTTGGCCAATATACCATTTTCTGCAGCTGCATTTCACTTCGTATACTCCTTCATGAATATCCTTTGGCCGAGGATCTTTTATTATGATTATGGTTAAAGCTTACTTCTGTTGAGGCACTTGTTTGATTTGTTCATCATGTCATATATGTCTCTTTCTAGGGTAGCAGTGGTAGTAATTTCTACTGACATAATAAATAAAATGGACGTCTCTTTCCGTTTCATATGTTAGTGTTCAACTTCCTACCCAAAATGTAAAGAGTGCTACATATGCAATGCTTATTTACCCTTTGAGCAGAATGAACGTTCATTTACGTCCTCGTGCCTCCTGGCCATCCAGATTATGATCGCACACGTGCCTACGTTTTTCGAATTTGAGCTGGGGCAGTAAAGGTGTAAGTTCACGCCTCCGATTCAGATGCATTTTGACATGTTGTTCCCTCTATTCTGGGGGCTGGTGAGCCCAATTATCACTATTAAGTGTCTCTGATGAGTCCCACCACCTATTCCATTATTCTACTAACTACGTTCAGCTTTGAGTACGTACAGATCACATGTATTTGGTTACATCGATGGAAGTTATTGCATTCAAAGTTGATTTTGGTCCTGTTCTTAGTTAATATTTTTATATTTTATACCACAATATTTAGTATCTTACCCAGTAAAATTGTTGTATTTATTTATTTTTGCATGTGTAATGTATGATATTCTTGTTTTCATTGATTGTTCATAAAACAAACTTGAGTACAAAGTAGTAAAATTTTAATCGGAAGAAATTTAATTTTTTTCAAAAAATTCACTCCTGGGGTCAGAGCAAACGAAAAATTAATCACTACTTAACGGGCTAAAAAGGTTTTTTTCCCTCTTATACACTTGACGAATGCTATGTGAATAGAAAGATTCGATAGTGCTTTGATGGACATCTCCTTTATTTATCTTCTTCCATTCTGATTTCCAAGATGACGCCTCCATAACTCGGACAAGTCATAGCGACGAGTAGGAGACATCCCGTTGATGCATAAACCAGCATCCGCCCTCTGCGCTCGCTCTACCTCACGCTCCGCGTCTCGTTTTTTTTACTCCTCCCACACTGCACTAATTGGCGAAAATGTTCCGAGCGCTCCCGCGCCTCTCCCTTTAGACATTGCATTGGCCTCAAGGGTCGTGTTAAAGGATTACTACGTCCAAGGCGAGGGCAATTTCGCTGCGAAATCGCTCTCTCGACTTAATTCTGGGAAATCATTACGCAGTGCTTTTGCTGAAGACGGTTTCCATAGGCGACCGTAGTGACGAAGCTGAGCCAAGTGGTTGAGTTCGGTAACAAACCGCCTCTGTCGGCGACGTATATACGATCGGATTGAGATGACCATTGAGAAGCACCCACTGGGGAAGAGGAATCTTGATAGGGATTGAGAGGACAGCAGTTTTGGTTGATTTATCGGAGTTGATACTTCAGCCAATAAATTGCGGCAATAAAACACAATCAAATTCTTTGGGAAGAAAATTGGGCTTTCTAAAAAGTATCATGGCCCGCCGCGGATACGACGGTGAAATACAATTGAGAGGTTTTCATGAGTAAAGCAAATTGGACTGCCTTATAGTTGATAATGTTATTAAAACCCTGGACTGGGAATCGAACCACGAATCTCCGGATTTCCTGGCCAATGCATAGACCGCTACGCCATCCAGGCTTCCAAATTCTCATGGAAATTTCGAAGGATACCTATAAACGAGATGTTGAGATCTCAATCTAAGACGTATATAGAACCGAGCGCGGCTTTTGCGCTGGTGTAGGATACAGTCACAGAAGAGATTAGAAAAGGAAATGGCCAAACATAATACAGAAAAGGCGGATGGAAGCTGGATTTGGAACGTCAGATAGAAGATCCCGGTCAAGGCGGATGATTTTTTCTCTGTGGAAATCCGCAAATATCAAGTATGTTACATGTTGCTTCTCTATGATTTTATATGACGAAAACGTTGCGTAGTAGTGATATTTTTTATTGATGTAGATTTTTGTGGTGATAAAAGTCATATGTTGTGGTAAAAGGTATGAGTATGTACATCCGTGATTTCCACAAATATTTTTCATTGGGATCTGAAAGTTGATATTCAATCATATTATTATTATTGCTGCTCCATTTTTTTTCGTCCCGTTTTTTCCCGCAGTACTAATTACGCAACCTTTCTGAAGAGATTCTCTTTCCATAAAGGCCTTGAAATTTAATTACTCGGACAAGAACGTTATTATTACGTCAGACGTCGAAAAAAATGCGAAAATCGTCATTTAAAATTCGACGTTTATCGAGGCTGTGTTGTCACGTCCGCGATTCTTTTGAAATCTAGTCAACAAATGGCGCACCTGAATCTTTTTCAAGAACCAGTTTTACATTCCGTTTTAATATTTTCTCAGTGTGGAAGCATTAAGGTAAGTCGTTCTTTCATAGACAACGCTCATGTAGCTACTAGCCAACTAACGGTACATGCAACACCAGAACTCTCACTCAATATCAAGGTAATGCGTTAAATTACTATTAACCAGGTCAATGTTAACTAGGCATTAGGAAGCGCGAAATACAAGTATCGCTAAAGAGTTAATATAAAATATATGCGCAAAAATACATTTCGTAGAGCGCTACGATGTACGAAAACAAATGAAATCATTCGGTAAGTAACATGTAATGTGACATTCAAGAAAGCAGACGATTCCAATGCAACATCCATCATCATGTCAGTAACAGTTAAATCGTTTTGTCCTATGGTTGAGATGTTTTTAGGACTTCACGAATTGATTGGAGTGCCAATAATAAATTTCCCTAAATGTTCCTTCAAACATCACCACAGAAATTCTATTGGGAACCAAGTCGTCATAAAAATGTGAATTGGTTTGAAAGAAATACTTCATTTTTAAACCTCTACCAGTATTAACGGCTCCGAGTTTTTCTGTAGAGGAGAATATAAAATGAACAAGCACGAAAATTGTTTAATTCACAAAATAAAACAGTTCAGATGAACAAACGTGATTTTAAACAATTTCTTTTTAAAACCTACACCGATTCAAACGACTTCATAATCCTCCGAAGAGGACAGAATAAAGTTTAATAGTGTGGAAACAACTGCTACGGAAGTATGTCAGTATTCCACGTGTAGTGAATTGGTTATAACGCTAGTAACATGACAAACGTTCCAAATCCAGCTTCCCGACTTGCAACTCATGCATGAATACCCTAATTTATCCATCTTTATTCAAATATGACCACTGATTAGTTTATCATCCTGGCGTCAACCTTTCCAGTGCAACTAATTATATCAATGTGTGTAGTTGAATGATGAATACGTCGCGATTTGGGCCTCGATCAGTATCGTCTTACTCCGATATACTGTCAAGCGAGATTAGATCGGGCATGGCATATCAACATATCGAATTGCTTGAATATCCGACCGGGATAATAAATTTCATTGGAGCACAATGACGTTAATCATTTGTGAATTACCATGCTTTAATGTCCCAAATGCATTCCGTTCATTCGAGATTAGCTTGTACCTAAAACCAGCCCATTGAGCCGGATGCTATCGTGGAATTTATTGCGGTGTTTTAATTAAATCGTTCAGAAACAAACCAGAGGCAATGGTTGAATACGTATGTGTGTGTTTACTCCAATTCCTAATAAAGCATCAGTTCATTGATTGCATCCGTTAATATTGGAAACGTCAATTTGCATTAAGTAAATCTCGCCAAAGGCCGCTATCCTGGGACGTGCACTCCGCGGTATCCTCTTAAAATTGTATTCGGAAATCCTTTATTAAGCAACGGCATTTGGACTCACATCGTAATTTAACATGGAATGTGACCCGGGTATGTAGGTGATTTGGCATCGTATAATCGAAATATTTAGTGATAACATTAACAACACCACAGATTTAAAGAACACGAGACCCAGGTTCCAACGCTTAAGCGTCATCTTCAGCTACTGAAGATGATGCTTCAGCTCCTGAAGATGACGCTTCACCTGAAGATAACGCTTAAGCGTTGAAACTTGGGTCGTGTGTTTTTTAAATCTGTGGTGTTGTAAATGTTATCATTCAATTTTTTGAAACATGGAATATCACAAAGTAACATATGAACCTGTATTATTATGGAATAATCAGCTGAAATTTTATCTACTCCTTTACTTTTGGGGTTTTATAGGATCAGAGCGGGGTTACGATTTATGACGCGACGGAAACAAACCTTTCGTTCAGTTATCTGTAGTTTTCCCGTCAAGAATGACTGTATAAAGATTGACGGAAGTATCAGGACCAACTTTGACAGTTTTTGCCATGAATATATTATGGATTCGGATGTTTGGCATTGTTGCCTAGGCTACGTGTAGCCTAAATTTCCACTTTTAGTTCACCATGTCCTTTGCGCCATTTCGATTAGTCTTTTCTGCTGTTATTGTAAATGGACGTAGTTAATTGTTGCTAACGTCAGACTGTGGTAAATATTCAATAACGATCGAGGAAATGTGAATAAATTGATGGTTAGAATGATATCTTGCTATTTTTGTTATAAAAAATTTAATTTTTAAATGCTAGAGAGGAAATATCTATTACAGGAAATCAGTAAGAGGTTAATGAAACGTTCATCATGTGCCGACTACGATGTTTGCCATAACCCGATTATAATTGGAATGCATTCAGCCTGTTTTGCCTAAATAAAGAATTCAGAATGCCTTGTTTGAACAGAACTTGCTTCGTACCAGGCTGCAAAACAGGGTATGCGTCTACGAGGACCCAAAATAAGAGACTTGGATTGAAAAATAAGAATCTGTTCAAGGCGGCGGTTAGTGCATCCCTTTTTACCTACACTGCAATGATGGCCATTGGGAATACTCATGAAGTCAGCTCGCATTATTATTTAATTTCCGTAAAGCAATATTCACGAAGTGCTAAGAAGTTAATTGTGTATTTATGTAATTAAATTTGTAGAGGAATTAAATATATCTGAAGACCGGACGATATTTAAAACGTGTATAATTACGTTCCGCCTGTAGTACTACATTTTTTATCCACTGTATTATGGTTAATTGCAAGTAAAACCCATGTATATTCATGGTAAAAACAGTACGACGTGTTTATTTACAAACTATCTACTGTATTTACATTTGAACTTCCGTCTTTCATCACTAGGCGGCACCACTTTCCAAAAAGTTGTTTGTTTACGGAATTCTAGACAATAGTTTTTGGCGACGAGATCCCTATCCATAATATATATTCATGAGCCAAACAATAATATTACCACGTCTCGGGGAGGAGAAAATTTGCGGCTACAGGCACGGATGGATTGCGCTCCGGCTACTGGTGCACGGGCCGGAAGGCCTGTCCTCGACTCCTCCGTATCGGCTACATGCCTTGGCCGAATTATGACCACGGGCCGAAATGACCCGCTGGTGACCTTACTGACCCGAAAGGGGCGAACTTACCACTGATCATCTCTTCGTACGATTATATAGTGGACCCGAGACTGATGTTTTCGGCCAGATGACGAAAGACGTCAAGGAAAGCAAAAGGTTACACTTCTGAGACCTTTTCTCTTTGGATATTCTGAGCTCTACCAAAAAACGTCATGGACGTATAAAAAGAGAAATCCATCAAATGCATGTTTAAGAAAAGAGGAAATCCAACTGTTTCCATCTTGAAGAGAAGTCTCAGGCCCTGAGTTGTGATAATAATTCCACCCTGGCGGGATTCGAACCCTCGACTCATGGGTTAGCAGGCGTGGACTTTTCTTTGTCGCTACCGGGACCGGCAATGTATCTGTATGAATCTTAGTGCTCAAGGTATAAATAATTACTTAAGATAATGACAGATATTGCTCCATGAAGGTTAATTTTGTTTTGTTGTTCACGTAAAAAAGTTTGATGGACGACCTGAAGACGAAATTTAGTCAATTTTGGTAGAATAGACTCTCCTTTGATTGGGTGATTGGCACGCTGCTTGACTGAAAATTTAGAAATCGACAAAGTTCGTTCGTCGTTGACGGCATCGTTAATTTGCGGGCCATCGTGACAAATTCTTCCTCGTTGAGATAGAGGGAATGGGCGCTTGCTATGATTGCCAATGCTAGAAGCTGTTACGTGGGAGTGGCCTGTCGGCCATCTTTGTTAACGACAATTTTACTTTACCGCTCACGGGTTGACTCACTAATTTTGCAATTATAAGATGTTTTATATCGATAACTTAATCATCATGCACTTACATCTTTAAAATGGATTCTTTTAAACGTATATTTTTTTATTTATTTAAGTGAAGAATGATCCGCATTACCGGTTGAAACTATGGTAAAATTGAGTAGAATGCATAGCTTTAAGTAGTCAATATAAGTTTCAAGAGTTTCAGGCCTTAAATTTCAAACAAATGTGGATAGTCTTGCTTCACACCCGCTAATTCAACCACACCGTTATGTTATCCTTCGGAGGATATGGGGGGAGCAGGGTTAAATATCATTTCTGTACATGCGGCCTAAGATATTCAATGTTTTGCCAGAAAATATGAAAATGGAGAGTTATTCCCGAAAATTTATGTCTTCTGTGAAATCATGGCTATTCACTCAGCATAATATTGAAAACTTCTTTAAAAACAATGTATGAAAGGTTTCCGTACTTGTATCAATTCTTTATTGCATTGATTGTTTTGTATATCCTTATATAACACTTCCAAGGTTATTGTTGACTTCACTAGTTTGTAAGTCTGGGTGTCAAGGTTAATTTCTTTGACAAGTGTATATTTTTAGTTTTACTCTTTTCAAGAGCAATGTTTGTTTTTGTTTGCTTAAGAAGGTAGTCTTTAAACGGGTAATAACCTTTTAAGAATACCTAAGGATCCCAATTCATATTGTTGCCAATATTTTTGTACCATTGTTGGATGCAATAAATATGTCTATATCTATATATCTGTATTTATATCTATATATCTATATCCATATAAATGTTTAAACAGAAAGGTAGAAAGAAAGTGGGGAGGAACACATAAAATCAACAAACACAACAAACACCAAAGGTTCGTGGTTCGATTCCCGGTCCAGTCGAATTTTTTCTGCTTGCAATCGGCCATCTTTACATCTTCACACCACCATTGTGTTTGTTGATTTTATGTGTTCCGATCCACTATCCTTCTACCTTTCTGTTTAAAAATTTATGTGTGTGTATTTGCCGCTGAGTGGTTTGAGTGAATGAACGAACGAGTATATATCTATATCTATATATTTGTATCTATATCTATTTATCTATATCATGAATATACGTAATGGATTCAAATGTTTGCAATCGTTGCCAAGGCTAAGTGTTGCCTAAATTTCTACTTTTAGTTCACCCAGTCCTTGGCGCTACTTAGAAAAAAGTCTTCTCAGTCGACTCGTAAATGGCCGTTGTTGATTATTGTTATCGTGAGACTGTGGCGAATATTCAATAACAATTGAAGAGATATCAACTACTTGATGCTATGAAGAATAGCTGGGTATTTTTCAGATCTAACAGTTACTTTGTAAATGCTTTGTATATTTATAGAGGAAATATCTACTACAGTGTGTAAGAGGCATATGAAACTTACATCAAGAGTCTTTTCTCTGCTGTGTGGATCTTTTACTGTTAATTTACAGCTACAGTTTTTTGGTTAATTTCCTGTTGAGAGCCTTAGGAATCAGAGGATATGGTCTAGATAGATTGATTTGGATGTTAATGTGTAATCTACTATTCAGGGCCTCGTAGTAGGTTCAACAATCTCTCCTTTATTTTTTATTAAAATGGTAGTGATTGGCGCACTTTCTCATACAAAGGAATTGTTTCAAAATAGTAACTCATACTTACCACAAGAAATTAAAATATTTACGTTAAGAGGCCAAATTGAACAAACAAAAGCCATATCTGCTAGACAATTACTTAATCTGTAAGACTTGATTGGAGAGCAATTAAATATATCTGTAGACCGTACAGTATTAAAAGAGTGTGTGATTACGTCCCGCGTTTAGTAATACATTATGATTTCTGGTAAGTAAAACCGGTAAGACGTGATTATTTACGATCTGTAGACTGTATTTACATTTGAACTGCCGTCTTTTATCACAAGACGGGGACTCAATCGAAAAAAATTTATGTTTATGGAATTTAAGGCAACAGTTTTTGTACGACGAGTCAACAATCTACAGTGTATATTCATGATTTATATAATCAATTTGGTTGTTATTTCGATTGCCAGGCTACAGTGTGATGACGTGATATTCTCACCAACTACCTCAATGTCCGCAGCCCATCAAAATTGCCATTCTAAACAGTTGGATTTAAAATCTATATAACGACATATGTACATATTTCACGTGAATAGGAAACAAACATATATTTGTTATCTAGTAAAATTAATTATTATCCTTGTTCCAGGTAAAACCTGTAGTAAAATCAATTAGAATGCACAGTACATTTGAAAGAAAACATGTTTCAAGAGTTACTTTCCTAAAATGAAAAAAATGTAGGTAAGGAGAACGCTCATAAAAGAAGCAAATGCGTGCTGATTTGTAGAAACTTATTTTTGGAAAATATGGTAAAATTACACGCCTCTCTGTCTACCTCAATGGGTATAGCTAAAGGTAAAAACTTCGATATATATGCTAGGCACCAACGCTTTCAGCTCAGGAAACGTGATTGAAGGCCTCAGGGAAAATTGATAATGTTCCGCGCCATTGTTGGGCACAATGTTGTGGACATTGTTGTAGATAATGCTGTGGAAAAAACTGCATACCTCTCTGTCCAACTCAAATCAACCAAGGCCGTGGCTCGACCATCTCCAATTTTCACGAACCCTGAGTTAGAATTAACTAACAGATCTATAAATTGAAGAAGTTTTGTCTTCGCTAGAAAGGCAGATGATGAACAGAAGATACATTTCTCCTTCCACCTCCGTTTACAATATATAGTAAACCTTCATATGGGTAGAAGTGGAGGTTAGAAGGAATTACTTACGTACTACTGCTTCACTTGGATATTCGACGCACGGCGCATGCGCAGGCCACCCGCACAACTCCCACACGTGTCATTTTCAAAGCGGGCGCGCGCATAGCAGGACATTATGTTCGTCCATTATTTTGTGTGTTTGACGAAATAACCCTCCAATTTTATGTTTGTTATCGAAAGATAAGGGTGTAAGCTATCGTAAAATATTTTTTTCGACCAAAAATAAGTTATTAAACATCGTCTTTTTTAAGCGCCAACAGTAGCAACTTTCATCTTTCATCTTTCCGTTTTTGTTGCTCCATTGTGCCGTGGATGCGGGCCACAGATTAAAGTTTACGCTCTTAAAGTACAACCTTGTATCTTTGCTGGTCGAAAAAATTAAGCTTGACCATATCTTATTATTAATTTAGGAGGTATTAGGCCCTAAACATGGATCAAAATTAAAAAAAAATTGGAAAAATTAAAGTCATCTAGGAGCTCATAGTATGAGTTTAGGAAGCCAAAAGTTAATAGAAAACACAAGATAATGTCTTTTAATTACAAAATTGTTATTATATTTAAATTTTAACTGCTAGATCGTCAATTATTGGAGATAGAGTTCGGAGCTGCGGCGCTCCAATTTGCGCTAATTTGTGATATTTGAAGTGTCATAACATTAATACTTATTATTACAGAAGACTAATATTTGGCAAATCGTCATTCCTCATTGTATTCATGATATGTGACAAAAATCGTGAAAATCGGAGATGGTCGAGCCACGAGTGCATAGCCATTTTTTTGAGTTTGCGTGGAATCGCGGTAAACTCTTTGAAATAGTTGCATGGCACAAACGCTCTAAATTCAGGAAGCGCGATTGAAGACTTCAGGGAAAATTGAGAATGTTCCACGATCCGAACTCCTTAGAGCATTGGCCTTTTTTCTTCGCATGGAAGTAGCAAAACCGCTCTGCAGTAGAAGCTGTCATAGTACAAAACGTAGCCCAGAGCTTTAGAAGGGAAAATAACTCCCATTATCCTGATAAAATAAAAAAGTTAAACTTTCTTTACCTTTCCAGATAGTTTTACGATACAAATTAGCCTTTGCAGATACCTCGATATTTGATTTTAAATTATCTGTAATTTGACTGTCAGGGTTCATTGGCACCTATTGCTTGATGACCCTCTTGCCAATTTTCATTTTTATTCTCCAAAGGTACGCGATGGCCTCATGGGCGTATGCAAAACGCGGTTAAGTAAGCTCTTGAAAGGCGTGCTGACGATCATGAATATATAACCGTCCTCTTTAATTCGCTGAAGATATCAAACTCTGAGCCAGAAACTTTACCCTCAATGTAATTTATTCCGAAATACTCCCTTTGAGTCCGGAGGGCACATGTTAATGACCCCTACGTGGAGTGGCATTCGCTCTGCATTTCGTCTTGTACTGCCTCGAGTCTCTTCAAGGCTCTTATGGTTTGATGATGTGACTTGATTAACGTGGGATTTTACCACCTTAGGAGCTCGAAGTGCTATTAATGAATCCTTTTGGCTATTTAAGATGCCCCTTGATATCCACCACAGCTCATTCATCGATTTCTCTAGAAATCGAACTTAAGAAAAGAATGTAAAGAACACTATGTATTTTTTCACAACTTAAGGCTGGGGCACAATCAACGTGTACGTTTGACGTGAGACGTTAACGGGACAACGGGAGACGGGAAACGCAAGTCAGCGGTCACAATCGACGTTAACACGGCCCGGAGTAACAATTGACTAACGCAGGCGCAGCTAAGAGATCAGGTGTAAACAACTGTGGAAGTAAATAAGTTGTCTTTGCCAAGAGCAATCTTCAACAGTTGGATGTATCTGCCGACAGATGGCTCCCATTTCAGGATTCTCAGGACTATTCTGATTGGTTTTCCGTGTACGGGACACGGGAAGAGATGAAAGTTGCCCATCTCTCGCGTACACGTACTCCCCGTACACGTAGATTGCGTCCGCTCGCTATAATTTCCCATCAGCCATCTTTTCGCGTACTACCCTTAACGGCTCACGTTACACGTACACGTTGATTGTGTCCCAGCCTTTATTCTCAATCGTACGACTACTTTCGATGCAAAGGCGTCATCCTCAGGTAAATAAATTCTGGAAATAAATAAATTGTAAACATTGTGGAAATATACGAATTGAAATATGAAGAGTACTCCAATATGCAAAAATATTCGTTTACACCATTGTTTTGGAGGAATAGTCTTATTCGAATAAAAAAATCACCTCTTTCCGCCTTTAATTATTTCTGTATTTTCAGGGGTTGAGATTAACAGTAGGCTGAATACAATTTAATAAAAGGATAGTAACCTGGTTTATTATATTGTAGCGGAGGAACACTCGAGAGGATTCTGGAAACGATGATGGTAATAGGGAAGCTTCTAGAGCCTTGGCAACGGGTAGTTGTTGACGGGAGGGAGAAATCAACAAGGCATGATTTGAAAAAGAGAGTCTTTGCGAGTGACTTTGACTGTTACGGCTCGTACAATTTTGGTGAAATAAATTGAGTGTTATAGAGTATTAAGAGTGTTCCGTAAAAGAAGAGTTATTATTGCGCCCATGCACGTTGCAATATTGTACCCAGCCAGCTGTTAATCTCAACCTCTAAGGATACAGAAATAAATCTGAGAAACACTGAGGGTAAGAGGACATTGAAATCATCTATACAACCGATACCATTCCTCTGGAATAATCGCATTTACGAATAAAAATTTTAAAATCTACTTACATTAAGAGTACATAAATATTCACACTTTTGTCCGTCATTGCCAGCCATTGCCGTCCGTCCATGATTTGCCCTGTGTGTTCATTTCTTGGTCGTTCACCATAACTCTTCACATTTATTCCTCCTCCTCCTGATATCGCCTTCAGCAGGCTGCTGTGTCACAAAATGTGTCCTTTCAAGTTCGTCTTTCCCTCTTCACAGTTTTTCCTATCTTTATTTTCTCTCTAACTCTTTGTAATACGTCAACTCAGTGATTTTCTCCGTCAATTTAACCTTCATCATTCTTTGGCGTCACCGAATCTCCGTTGCCTCCAATTTTCTTTCCGTTGCAACTGTTATTGTCCTGGCTTCACTGAATATTAGAGCAAGATGTAAATAAAAGGTTTTATATAGTGCTTATTTTCATCCAGGTTTGTGTTACCAGCTGCCAGCCGACTCTTTTGGTAGAGTGCCTTCTTTGCATGGGATGCTCTGCGCACAATATCAGTCCCAGGCAACAAAATTCTTTTATTTACTCAAGTTTTTGTGGCTCAAGCTCGACCACAACTCTGCCAATGACATTCACAATCCCATAGCTTTAGTTTTCATAACAGTAATCTCTAAGTCGTGTTTCTTCATAACTTGTCGATACAGTTCACCATTCTCTTGTAACCTTCCTTCTCATTTCTTAACGTGGTATGCTGATTTTTTCCACGTGTTTGTATTCTTGTTTCAAATTTACCTGACGTTGTATATATAAACAGGCTCTGTATTGTGTGCGCTTGAATGCGTTTTTGATGCAATTTATTCCGACAATGTTTTAAAATGGGAATTATTTCTGTCAGTTCCCTAGGATATTTACGAGTTTTATTACGATGTATTTAGAGGGTCAACTGGTGTCCCTCCTGTTTGTGGTCACGATAAAATATTTAATAGCATTTCTTCGACGTTCATTTTCCTTCCGATTGAAATAGCTCCGGACGATTAGGAGCTTACGCGTGACATAATTGAATTTTACATAGAATTAGGATTTATGGTTGGTAGTCCGTGATAGACCATCTGATGAAGATCTCATAGGCTTGAATAACCTTGCGGACTCGTTTTCACGTGTCTTCAATGTCCTGTGCAAGACAGTGCGCGCCACTGACGTCGAAATCGATTGCTTTCCCCGGCCGCATGACTTAGGGACATGGATTGAGCTCGTATCTGATTAAACAGGCAATTACGAAGGTCATTAACGATTTACATAATTTCAGAAAACCGTGCATTTATTGCCGGGCCAAGATGCCGAGTGAGATAATGCAGCGGCGAGAGGCATAGGGGGACCGAAATCACGAGCAAGTCACGCACTCCTCTCGTGGTCTTAAGCGGCCGACGTTTCCTATCGATGAAAGGCGTTTAAGAAGGAAAGAGCAAGGGTAGTTCATGAAATCGCGCCCGTGAGTGGATATGAAGTTTGTTTTTTTTTTCAAAGAGCCACGTCTTTCAATGTTGGGGAACACTTTGCAATTCCGCCTTTCGTTTGCCTTTCTGAAAAAAGAAAAACGAAAAATATTAAATGCGAGTCATGCCGTTGCACTTTCTTTTTTTATATTATTATTATTCGTCAGTCAACGCCTCTCCGACGTTCATGTTCGTAGTTACGCCTTCGCCCTCCGTACTACGGCTCCCCTTTGAAATAAGATGACCGCCCGCCTCCCGGGATTTCAGGTCGTATTTTTTATTCGTTCCCTCTTTTTTTTCTTTCTTTCTGCCCTCTCCTTTCATCTCCTTCTTTTTGATGCTGAGGAACCGAGCTCATGGTGGCATGAGTCGGACCGTAAACCATTGAGGATAGCGTTTTCAGTGTTATTCTTTCGGCGGAGAAAATATTTACACTTCTCTCTTTCTCTCTTACACTCCAAATGGAAGGACGCTGTCAGAGGAGGTGCGCATGCTTTTTTTTTCTCTTCTCTGAGTCCATCCAAAAGTCAATGGTCTAGTGTAAGGTTCTCCCGGGGGCCAAAGAACTAAAGGTTACTCGGCTTCAAATCTCAGGCTGGGCTACTTGGCGTTGGGTTTCAAGGAAGCGTGGAGAAAGGAATTCACCGGAAAGAAATTTAAATAAACTATTCGGAGAATAAAATACTTCATTGCCTCACGAGTAATCACCTTCAGGGTCATTTAAGGTAGTTTGAGTATATGCAAATATAAAAGAGCTGAGTGCAAAAATTAATATAGGTACAAGACGTACAAAGCCAATTTTAAGGTTAAATTAGGGAATGTTCCAAAAAGTGCGTCAAACCGAAAAAAAGCAATAACTTGATATTAAAAATGGAGGTAATAAATAAACTTCAAAAAGAAGTGATATCAAATATCAGGAAAGTAATAAATTAGATAATCTGAGGTCAAACAGAAGGTTTACCCAGGACTGAATTTCTGGTTTTGTTTAAATTACCATGAAAAATTATTCCACCTCAACAATAACCAGGAAGCATCGAGATTAAAGTCCCCAACAAAAGATTTTGATTTCAAGGATATTTACTGTATTTTTCAAAAAATAGCGAATTGAAATACCGATTTGGTAGATTATAAAGAATTTGGACCAAACATCCCGTCGTCCTCACGAGAGGGAAAACCATTAACAGGAAAAGATGGAGGATTAACATCATTTGTAAAAAAAGCTGCTGGAGGCAAGCCTGGAAGGTGAAATTTAAATAAGCTATTCGGAGAATAAAATACTTCATTGACTCACGAGTAATCGCCTTCAGGGTCCTTTAAGGTAGTTGGAGCATATGAAAATGTAAATATGCATATATAAAAGAGCTGAGTGCAAAGATTAATATAGGCACAAGACGTACCCATCCAATTTTAAGGTAAAATTAGGGAATGTTCAAAAAGTGTTTCAAACCGAGAAAAGTAATAAATTGATATAAAAAATGGAGGTCTGACATGAGTCAAATAAAATCAAATTGAACTTCCGGTTCGGTAGGTTATAAACAATTAAAAACAACCATTCTGACGTCCATACGAGAGGAAAAACCATTAACAGAAAAATATGGAGGATTAACACCATTTACAAAACAAGCTGCTGGAGGCAAGCCTCGAAGGTGAAATTCAACCCTTGGAGTGCTGCGTGACGTGACATCACGTCATGGTTGTCTTTGCGCTGATGCTGATGACGTGATATCACGTCAAGGGTACCGTTAGTGTTCCAGCTTTCACTTGGGAACTTTCATTTGGTCCCCTAATGAAAGCTGGAACACACGTGAAATCACGTCATGCCGCACTAAAAGGGTTAAATAAGCTTTCCGGAGAATCAAATACTTCATTGCCTCACGAGTAATCGCCTTCAGGGTCCTTTAAGGTAGTTTGAGCGAAATATTTTATCTCGATTTAAAAATCTTACACTTTAAATGGCAATCACTAATGTTTTACGTGAGACAAGATGGTCAGATGGGAGAAAGTCATTGGGAGTCCAATTTCAGTCGCTTGGGGGATCGGTAGCGCTCGATACCCATGTGGTATATCCCCCCGAATTAATTGCGATTAGGGCTACTATTTTGCATGCGTTAACAAATCATACCTGATTTATTACTTGACTTCCGTGTTATCACTAGCTCCTCACCAAATAGCCCAGTTATTTCGGAGACACGAGTTGTGTTCAGAAAGTAAGTTCCGTTTTTCGAAACCGTGCAATTTTTAAGCCTACAAATTGCTGTCCTGAGCATGCACTGTAACTTTTCAACATCCATGGCATCCAACGTAAAAAATTCTGTCGTAAAATCAGTGTTTTTACAGTTTGCTATGACGGTTTTCAACATTTATGGTAGTTTTAGCAAAATGTCATTTCACCTGAGAATCAATGAAAATGGTCTCATTTTAAAGGAAGTATCTCACCCTTCCACTCTCTCTTATCTCACCCTTCCAAAGATACCAAAATGCCAGACCCTTACCTCTCTACTTTCCGAGATTTTTGAGGAAATAAACAGCCATTTTACATGGGAAATGACACATGTGTGCGCGCCAGGAAGACATCCTCACTAATATATATATAAATGCAATGGTGTCTGTCTGTATGTATGTTGCTCCATCACGCAAGAACTACCGGGCCCATTGAGCTGAAATCTGGCATGTGGGTAGAAAATATATCTAGTTGTAACATAGACTATATTTAAAAGCCTTCAGGGCTCCATTAAGACCAATTGTAGTGGTCCATGCTAAGAATTACACTTGGTGCAGTGATTTTATTTTTTGCTCTTTATAAGTATTTTCACACAGAATAGTGGGCTGGGATTTTTTTCATCGGATGGCTGAATAAATGAAATTTTTAAACATTTCAATCGATTTTCTTTTACCATTCGTATTTCTCTAAAAATCATATTTTTAGCTGAAAATTTTCACATTGTCCTCTGCAATCAAGATGAATGAAAAGGTTGTGCTTTGTTTTTTCACATAAATTTAGTGTAGTACGACCATGGTTTCGACTTTACGTCATCTTTAGGTACAAATACAAAATCGTTCACAATCGTATGAACGATTTTGTACCTGTACCTGACGATGACGTTGTATCTGTACCTGCGTAAAGGCGAAACAATGGTCGCACTACATTACGTTTATGTGGAAAAACAAAACACTACCGTTACATTCGCTATGATCAGTAAATTTCATACAGTCACGCCGGAAACCACCAGCTTTATCCTGAAATCAACAGTAACATATTTCCACGACAACCAGAGATCTGATTTTCAAAGGATATTCACAAATCTAGCATTTAAATATCACGTTTTCCCGCAGGCCCATGATAGGATGTAGATAGAAAATCTGTATAAGAAGGGACCAGAGTCCCAAGGGCCTCATGATGGATTGCTTCGGGGGTAATCGATAAATTCAATCCATATGCACAGCAAGTATACTCTTTGATGTCAGCGGTCAGCGTGCCTACTACAACGAATGCAATGTACGAGATAGGTTTCAAACTCCTCAAAGGACCATACTGACAGTATTTTTCAAACTTTGTGGTTTTCTCATAAAAAATAGACAAATAAAAACCCGTTGAATTTCAACGGGTACACCCACTAGTTATTTATGAAATGAGAAATTTACAATACCTAGATCTCGTCAAAAAATTAACAGGGTATCGTTTGGATGTTTTCTTGACTATTTTTGAAAATTAGTCATACTTTCACCGCAGTAATTTTTTTGAGAATCACTAAAAACCCTCCGTTATGAAGGAGTTTTGAAATATCACGCGCGAAATTAATGAGTCAAATTGAAGACTTATATCAGAAGTTTGGTCAAATTCCTTCAAAATTGAGTGATATAAAAGTATATTGTTGCACCATTAATGATGCAATATTTCATTTATGCCTCCCACAGCTCTCGAAATTCAAACGTTTAAATTGAAAATGGTCTCCATTATGACTAGGGAACTATCTCGCTCAAACTACCTTAATGTTCTGATTTTTTGTACTATTCTTTAGTTAGAGTAGGTGCTTCGATCTACTCTAGTTTACAAAGCAGCTGCTATTACCTACATGCTTAGTGCTGATTAACTGATTCATGTCTGCCCCTTTGTCTGTGATGCCTGTTTAAGGGACTATCAGACTGCCTGGAAAATTAAAATTTGTTGGGAATGCTGTACACCACCAAAAAATGATTGGGAAGGAGTAAAATCAGCACAAATTAATATTTGGGGCTATTTTTACCAACGAATGTTCTCTTTGACTACAAGAAAAAAGGATTAAATTTGGTGCCGAGTTTTTTGTTTGAATTTTTTACGCTGAAGATTTAAAATTAAAATTTCCACGATGCAAGGCTGAAAGAATGAATCTTAATGGTTTGTTTCTGCAATCATTCAATACAGTTGGTATTTTGCCTAAAAATATGCTTTATGGCTCTTAAACCGTTGATTTTCATTCACTTCTTTGGCATCGAAGATTTTAATTTTCTTCAAAATCACAGAGCTTTAATCAAGAATTTACGATGAACAATTATCAATATATGAATTTCCATGGGTTGACACTCGCCATGAAAAAGTCATTGGTAACGAGGGGATCTAACAGATTGACCGGGATTGGAACTCGGATCTTCCAATTACCAGTCAGATGTGTTAGCCAGTTACACCAGCAAACCATCTTCCTTCGATGCGAATTTCGAGGGGGGTTTATGCAAACTCAACATCTTCCACCTCAAGTCGTGCATAATATACACTTCTCCGGAAAGGGCTATTTTTTTCATTATCACATTAAATTAAGGATTAAAGGATTAAAGGACAAGGATTAAAGCACAAGTAAAATGAATTTTTCATGGAAAAATTCCACCCATGGTGTAAATGCACCCGTGCATGTGACTTAGTACCACAACATTGGTTAATACAATGATTAGAAATATGAATTTTCATCGAATTTTATGACATAAGAGCATAGTAGACATAAAAGTAGCCTAAACGCCGTGTAAGCAAATATGTATATATGAGGGATACTTTGTGACTGTTCCTACCCCGGAAGGGAACGGCGTGATTGATATGTATGTATGTATTTAATTTAATAATAGTATTTTTCACCCAAAATTATCCATGAGTGGTTTATAGCTGCTCACTAGGAAAAATGGGCGTTTTAAAAGGAATATTGGACGGATTATTTTCAATCTATATAAAAATGTCTATATTATGGTTTTCTTTTATGTGAATTTCAAAGATAAACCTCTTGCAGCTTTAAATTAATTAGTTACAATAGAAATTCGGCAAAGCAAAATTGGAACAGGTTGCTTATCATATGTGAAATTTGCTTCAAAACTTTAGCCAGAGAAGCAGCTTCAATCTACTCCAGGCTATTGAATTAATTGGCATTGTATCGTGCGCCGCAACATGTGAAGTTTTTTTTAATGGTATTAATGAACAGCCATGTAACTCTTGCTCGGCCTTGGGTTTTAAATTATGTAAATTGTTCTTTCGTGATGTTTTGATCTTCCCCATCAACTCGTGCATGTTATACACCTCTTTGAAAGAGGCATTTTTTCATTATCACCAAGAGTTAATACACCGGTCTGCTACATATGTAGGGCCTGCCATATCATAAACTTAATTATTAAAAATGTCCAAAAATTGGCATGGGCGTCGAAAGGACAATTTTTTAACCCGAGTAAGTTTGCTTTTCAAAGTCTACCTCACACTCCGGCTTGTTTTCCCTAATTCTTCTGAGGTTTTGTTGTGAGCGAGTATATGAATACTCCTCCTTGTTATTGACTTTAGAGTGATTAGTAATTTTAATCCTATATTACAAAAATTCATCAGAAACATGCTTATAAAGTGGCTCAATGCGGCGAATAGGGCGTATCCGAGAAGTTAAATGAAATTAATATGAATTTCAAATGAAAAATACGTAAAGTTTTTTGATACAAGGACTTTTATTTATTTCAAATACTTTTACCAACGTTGTTCATTATCTGGAACACTTACTCAGTGGTTTCAGGCCTGATGGAGTGGAAACGGAACATAAATGCACTATGAAAAAATGAGCAACTTCCACTCTAATAATATTTATGGGTTTATTTATGGGCTTCCACTCTAACAATATTTATTACGACCGGATTCGCTTTTTACAGCATCTTCAGGTGTACGTATCTGGTATTCTTCAGGTATACTTCAGGTATTATTACCTGAGGATGCTGTAAAAAGCGAATCCGGTCGTAATGAATGTTACCACAGTGGAAGTTGCTAATTTTTTCATACTGCAGTTATCTGAATGAATGAATGAATGAATATGAATGAATAATTTATTAATTGTCCTGGGGATATACCCCTCAAGAACAAAAACAATTTACATTTTTTGAGCAACATAAAGAGCAAAATCAACAATTTGGACAGTAACATAATGAAAAAATTAAGTATAAATTAATACCATTTTACAATACTGAATGCAAAGTTTTTTGGAAATCATATCACATAACAAATTCATCTGCATACATTTCTGGATTTACATTAATTACAACAATATGCAAAATTACAACAATATGCAAAATAATAACAATATTTACTGGTCAGAAAGTAACATATTATAATATTTCATCTTAAAACTAGCAACAGAAGAACAATTTTTTATGTTTTTGGGCAGGGTGTTCCAGAGATGACACGCAGTGACCAAGAAAGAATTTTGGAACTTCGTTGTGCGATGACTAGGAAAGTAAAGATACTCAGGATCACATCTAGTGCACATTTCCCTAGTGGAAAGTTTCACGGAAAACATGTCAAATAAATATTCAGGGGATTTTTCTTGAAATAAGCAATACAAGTAGAATCCGAGGAAATATTTGGACCACTTATTCATTTCATCTTGAACACAACTCCTGAAATTAAAGTCATAGAATATTCTCAACACCCGCGATCATTAATGCAACCATGTTCGTAAACAAAGGACTTTAAAAGAGGTGATTCTTTGCCAGAAGTGACAATGGTATAGAGAGCGTTTGGTGAAACATTAAACAACAAAACAAATGGAAATATACACAAATGCTCTAGGTCTGACAGAAGCGATAAAATAAGAGAGATACATTGCCGAACAGATAGGTGCAAAAACTCGTTCTCTACTCGCACAATAAGCGACCATAATAAATGTTGAGCTCCACTAAATACACGTCACCATTTCACCTCGCAAAACCTCATCCCTTACATCTTTACACGGCTGGTGTCCTAGCACCACCTGCCGCACGCCCATGCAGCGGCTCGTAGGGTAGTATGTTGAAGGAAGTTGTAGGTAATTTAGGGAGCATATTAAGGAATGTGTGTTTGTCTTGAAATGTGAAAATAATAGTTTACAAATGTGTTCACCCTTTGACCTCAAGTACTCCTCTTGAGGTACCTGATAGAGCCTTATGGGAAAAATATTTGGAAGAGGGCCAGTTTCCCACGCCCTAAAGGAATGACTAAGTTCTTTGATATTGCCTTCCCTAAAGGGAATGGTACTTATTATGGGCGATTTTGCATCAACTATCACAAACTTGCGTAAAACCAAGTTTAATATCCTTAGGTAATAACTTGACGCCCTATCTGTGGTGACCCCCTGAGATTGTCATCTGACTCTTAACAAACCCTTTAAAAAGGTTTTCAAAATGACAAAAAAATTATTTCCCTTATCCAAAATTATCAGCAATATATTATACTGGAAGTTATCTCCAAATATTTTGGTGACGAATGTGGTTTTTTCTAAAACTAAGCCTAAACTAAACTAAACTAAGTGACTAAAAATAGGTGAGAGCAATTTTTTACTAATTGTTCACATTCAAAAAGTCTCATTGAAATTATTTTTTACCACTCTCTCAAAAAGTAATCTTTGGAAGTGTGGGTGATGTACATAAAAATGGGAGATAAACTTGTAGCATTGGAAACTAACTTTTTCTACCCGTTTTAACCTTTTCTACTAATCTTTTAACTACCCGTCTTTCTATATTTGTTCATTTTTTAGCCCTGCATAACTGTCAGGGTTGCTTATAAGATTTTCATTCTGCGCGCTGCCTGGCGTTAGAAAAGCAAATGTACTCAGTGAAATATGCTTTGGGGTATGGTGCGGTCAGTGGTGAATCCTAATTGAGATAATTCATTTTTACGTGAAAGATAGAATTCTAATAATTTGTTGTCCGCATCTCCTGAGGGTGCTTCTTATGTTATGATAATGGAACGTGGATGGTATTATTTACCAGCTTTAGAGTTAATATTCAGCAAATCATACACTAAAATGTCAATAATAGCAATAATTTTTGCTGTGACAGTAAACTCATCCATTACTGTGTTACCATTGGCCAATGATTTATAAAGCTGCATTAACGTCTATGCAGTTCATTTATATCCACAAACAAACCCACGAACCGTGGCAGAAGTGTGTGGCAAGGGATAGTAGTTCACTAGTGTATAAGAGGGGAGGGAATATGGAAAATAAATGGGAAGAGGGAGATGATTTAAGTGTATGGGATAATAACGGAGAGTCTTACTATCACGCTCTACTATGGTTGAGGTCACTAACTCTAGTGATGCAGGGAAAGAAGGAATTTTCAAACCTAACGTTTTGGGAATGTCTCCCTTATTTTGTCTCAGCTATCAGGTCTATAGACGTACTGTGGGTAGGAAAATAGTATGTTCAAACTTACCCCGGCGCTAATGACCTTTGACGTTGATGCATCGCGACTCAAAACCTGTTGACACCTGTTGAAACCTGTTGACCTCGAAACAATTTGTAATCGGCAATATCCGCTCCAAGTATAAAAACGCAGGGAAAACTGATTATCACATTTAGCTCAGATGGAGTTGTGGTCATCGTCGTGGATTAGGATGGGCAAGGTTGGTAATTTTGAGACTGCACGCACGCATTTTTTTTACTTCTTCATATGCAAAACCAGAAAGAAATTTCTCTTCCGAGTTATATATCCTATTATAGGACTTAACCTCGCTTTTCTCTCGTGACACTTACCACAAAATTCGTACTCCAGGTTGAATCTTTAATGGCAAATGATCTCTCTGGGGACATGTGATGGACCGCTAATGATATGCGTCAATCTCTGTTTAAAGTCCGTAATCTAACTTACACATACACCAGTTGCTTCTTTTACCAATATTTTTGGGATTTTGAGGCGACGCTAATCACTAAACCATCTACGCTAATTGTGATGACCAGTTTTCCCTGCGCGTTTATGCTTGGGGCGGATATTGCCGATTACAAGTTGATTAATTACAACAAAACTGTGGCATGTTTGACGAAGTCCAAGGCAAATTAGCGTTGCATTTGACCTCATACACGACACAGAAGATACGAAATTTTCGGCTAGTCCAGGTACATGGTCTCCCCATGTTAGCCTGAAACTCATCTGTTTGAGTTATCAGATAACCTTGACCTAAGCTTAACTGTTATAGGCGAGACGTGGTTGCCCAGTGCCTTACATCAATGAAAACTAAGTTGTGATGCATACTTGTTTCATTTATCACATCACATTTAACGCATACTAGTTTGTATGTACCAAAAAATGTCACCTAGACGCCTAGGTGTTGAAATACGTGGTGATAAATTAAACGAGAGGGCAGTTAAAATTTTACCTTTTATCGATATAATCTTGGCCTAGCTTTTAGCTTCCAAACTTCCCAAACTAATTCATCCGTAGCACCAATGCAAGTCTTTCTAATCGTTCGTAGTAGTTTTTAAGGAAGCTTGCGGCTTTCTTTTGTACCGTGAACAAGGATAAAACCGGCACAGTTTTTTAGGTTTCCTGTGCTAATCTTTTCTTTTTAGCAAATGAAAATTTATCTGAGGAAACTTAATCTACTAACAAAACGTTTCATGTTTGATCATTAAAAATATAACAATTAATTTCTCAGAAAAAAAGAGGTAAATTGTATCATCTTCAGTCCGCAAAGTGAAGTAAAGCTAGTGTACCTAAGTTTTTCGTTAAAAATCACAGAAATTGGCGTCAATTCCAGCTTCACCCAGTTATTTTCATGCTCAGATGCAAATTTTGTGCTGTTGGGAAACGATTTACTCTGTGTTCATTAGATTTTCCATTGCACAGCGTTGACTGTTGTTCAAAACCACCCCAATCTTCATTGAATCTTTTGGTGCGATATTACGATCATCGTCTCCTCAAGGTCCAAGGGATTCATTGCATCAAGGTTTTCTGGAGGTTGATCCTTCGTCCTCCTGCCATAGGCGTAATTAGAGTGTTTTGATATAGGGGCTGAGATACCGGAGGTCCAGGTATATTAGAAGATTTTAAAACATCTTGAAAGAATTTTGAGGCCGCAGAATCATAGCTAATATTGTTTATTTTTCCTAGAATGTTCAATTTATTCATTTTAAATTAATAGCTTCATTGAGATAAACTAAGAGGAGTAACGGAAAATGACCCCGTAAACTTTGTCTACATCTACGAAATACAGTTCAAGCCACCACTAGGGTGTGTGGCACGGGATGATTCCACACCAGGCATGAAGCACTCGCCCCAGTTCAAATCAGAAATGTGCACGTTCCCCCAAATGCCAGGCGTAGGCCGAAAGCAGTCAGGACAACGATACGCAGTCATACCAGAAACCAGGAGAGTGATACGTAGATGAACATGCTACCATGCAATGCACTACTCAAGATACAACTACTGGTTGGCATTATTAATGCGAGAGATAAATAGCGCTACAAAGTACTAAAGCATTCAAGAGTATATCATGCTGGAGGTTGCATGCGAGGTCGGTATCTAAAATTCATGTGAAAGTATTTATAACTAATAACTTCAGAAAGGAAATGGTTCCAGGCTTGACTTTGTGGAAGTAATTCTTAGTAACTTAAATAAAACTTTGTATACTCCTCTATAGGTTTAATAACACGACCCGGGTATCGACACTTCGTGTCAGCTTCAGGTGCAAATACAAAATCTATCACTCTATATATACAGGTTCGCGGCAGGGGAGGGGAAGGAATCTGGGAGAGGAGGGGTGAAGGGGTGTCGGAGGCGGGCGTGGGGGAGGGGGGGGGGGGAATGCTTGGAGGTGGGAAAGGGTTAGGGGATGGAGAGGGGAAAACATCTTAGTTTGTGTTTTGGGAAAGTCAACTACAATTTACACTGTGGAAGGTATGGTTTGGGTATATGGTGAGGAGCCATGATCACATTTACAAAGTAACCCCTTTCCTAACCTTTTATTAATGCGAGAGATAAATAGCGCTACAAAGTACTAAAGCATGCAAGAGTATATCATGTATATCGATTAGGTAGAGGTTTAAGAGAGTGGGAAATTGCAGTGTGAAACTAGAGAAGCAGTGAAAGTATAGCATCTTATCGCCTTCTATTTTCCTAGATTCCTTTTACGTCCTGAAAAAATGAGTGGAAGCATTCTAAAATGGCTGGTGTTTAAGGCTCTGGTAAACACTTGGAACTGGCTTTGTGCGAGGGAACGCATCGTCTTATATTGTGTTTGCGTATTTCCTAAGGAAGAGAGGGTGTTTGGAAAATGGATGGCAAGAGGATGTAGCGGGAAGAAAACGGAGACATTTTAAAGTGAGATTCCGCTGCTCGTGAGCTATGCCATATCTTTCATATATGGGAGACAGAGAGGGAGGGATGTTATTTGCTCGGAATTTTCTTAACGTTGAACATTGTTCGTTCGCCAGAATTCCATACTCAAAGACGGAAAGTCATCCTTGGAGGTCAAAATAAACTACCTTTTTATTTATGCGAATGCTATGTGCCATGGAAACCTCGGTTTGGGGTTGGCTGACGTTTGGCAGGGAAAAAAATACCACGCAGCCGAGCGGATGAAATAATCACAAATTGAGAGAAAGTACGTTCTTGTAATCAAGTCTCTTTTTTCAATTTCGTTGTTCTTTTGTTCAGTAAAGAGAGATGTGCTTAGAATTCATGATAAAAATATACATTTATGATCTGAAGTTACTAATTTGGAAAAAAATATCTACATTTTCCGTAATTATTGACACCACTCGTCAAAAATGGTCTGTCTTTCCCATTCTTCACTTTAAACTTCATGCTGCAAGTGTATTTTCCCTTTAGTTTGCTGAAGAGGCCCACCTCTTGGCCAAAACACGCGTATCCGACACAAACCCTCGTGTTTTCCTGTCTTGTCTTTCTTGGACCAAGCTCATCTCGAGTCTGTTTCTTCCAGAAGTTGGGCGTTGGGCTACCATTTGAATGCGTGGGTAAGTCATTTTTCTGATTGCTTGTGAGTGTGATTGCTCTGTGTTTGTCCTTGGCGTGGAATATCTATTCCCGCAAACATTCGCAGATAGTATGTTTGCGGTTATAACCCAGGCATTCACAACGGGGTCCCTTAAGCCCAGTGAAGGATTTGGGTTGAGTGTGTGTGTCCGTGAGTGTTCACTGGCGAGGAATTAAACATTCCCGTAAACCATCACAGAAGGGAAATAAAAGAGAGAAAATCTCCAAAAGCCGTAAACAACTCCACAACCCCAAACAACCCTGCATTGAAGTGACGCGTTACCTTCGGTTCGCTGAAGAGGGATACTTTGTAGCCGAAATACGCGTATTCGACCCCCACCCTCGTCCTGTTGTGTTGATTTGACCACGCTCTTTTTGAGCTGATTCTCCCAGAAGTTGGGCCCCTTTGTGTGTGTATGAGTGAGTGATTTTGTGTGCTTGTGAGTGTGCTTGCGTAAATAACCGGGCATCCTTAGCGGGGTCTCATCAGCCCTGTGAAGGATCCCAGGTTGTAACCCAAACGTCCTTAGCGGGGTCCCATTAGCCCTTGCAAAGGATCCTATTTGGGTTGTGTGTGTGCGTCTGTGTTTGGTCCCTGGCGAGGAAGTAACATTCACGTAAACCAACACAGGGGGGGGTATTCTTGGTTGAGAGGCTGTGGTTGGTCTCTGCTGTGATTTTCCCAGCATACCAACACAGTAAATTTGGTGTTTGTTGACGAAGGGTGCCAATTGTTTACGGATTTTGGAGATTTTCTCTTTCATTTCATTGTCTAGCCGTAAGAAGCTCACCCCATCTTCGTGCTTTCTATCACAGAAGGGGTATTCTGGTGAGAGGTTGTGGTTAGTCTCTGATGTTTCCGTTAAACCAACCCAAAAAAATTATTGGCTCTTTCTTTTGACGAGTGGTGCCAATAATTACGGCCATTGGAGAATATTTTTTATATAGGTACATTTGTTACTTTACGAGGTCGTAGAGCTCAAGGTTCCTTGATTTTATGCACAAGCTGATTATCATAATTTCAGAAACGCTCAGAAGATAAGGGTATAGTAATATTTCTTCTAAAACTACGCATGCCTCAAGTAGACTGGCTTAAGGTAGTGTGAGCGAGATAGTTCCCAAATGACAATAGAGACTATATTCGAATTATACGTTTTAATTTCACCAGCTGTGAGACACACGAATTAAATATTGCATTATGAATGGTGCAATAATATAGTTATACAATGCAGAAATTGTTAGTAGTCAAATGAAAATATCCAAAAAAGTGGAAAGCCATCACGAAGATGGGGTGAGCTTCTTACGGCTAGACAATGAAATAAAAGAGAGAAAATCTCCAAAAGCCGTAAAACAATTGGCACCCTTCGTCAACAAACACCAAATTTACTGTGTGTACGCGTCACTTCAACCCTGCGTTGAAGTGACGCGTTACCTTCGGTTCGCTGAAGAGGGCTACTTTGTAGCCGAAGTACGGGTATTCGACCCCCACCCTCGTCCTGTTGTGTTGATTTGACCACGCTCTTTTTGAGCCGATTCTCCCAGAAGTTGGGCCCATTTGTGTGTGTGAGTAAGTGATTTTGGTATTCTTGTGAGTGTGCTTGCGTAAATAACCGGGCATCCTTAGCGGGGTCTCATTAGCCCTGTGAAGGATCCCAGGTTATAACCAAAACATCCTTAGCGGGGTCCCATTAGCCCTTGCAAAGGATCCTATTTGGTTGTGTGTGTGCGTCTGTGTTTGGTCCCTGTTGAGGAAGTAACTTTCCCGTAAACCAACACGGGGATATTCTTGGTTGAGAGGCTGTGGTTGGTCTCTGCTGTGGTTTTCCCAGCAAACCAACACAGTAAATTTGGTGTTTGTTGACGAAGGGTGCCAATTGTTTACGGCTTTTGGAGATTTTCTCTCTATTATTTCATCCAAATAAGTCTTTGACGACTTATTTTTTCCACGCGGTACGTTTGAAACTCAATCAGAACGGAAGGTCTATTGTGGTTCCGAAGAATTTACTACGGTGACAATATGATTAATTTTAAAAAATATTTGAGAAAACACATAAACTACACACTGTTGATTTTTTGACGAGATCTAGATGTTAGAAATTCCTCATGTGTTAAATAAGGTCTCTCTGGAGTGCATACATGTACATACCATTTCCCATATAAAATGGCTGTTATTTCCAGGCAAATATCTCGGAAAGAAATATGTTGATGGCTTGAACTTTAATGTAATGGAAGTATGATACCTACTTCTTTAAAATGAGACCAAATTCATTAATTTTGTGGTAAAATGATTTTTCGCTCGAACCACCACCTCGCTCGAACGTTGAGTAACCACCGTGTAAGCGGTCGATAAAATTCTGTGAGAAAAATTTTCACATTTGATAATTTTCCTTCATTGCTTCATCAATTAGCCGTTTCCTCTTCATTCTGACAGCAGCTGGTGGAGTTGAGATTGATTTGGCAATATCTTGGCCGGTTGGCAGGAAAATGTGTGTGGAATGGCTTCATGCTTTGATTTAGGTTGGATCACCCATCATAGACACATACATGAAATTGGTCGAGTCTTTCTGATACTATATTGTTATCATTTGCATAAATTTACTTGAAAAGAGTCATTTACTCATCCGTAATCAGAAGGTTCGTCATACGTTGGTGCAAACATTAGAATGGTCTTCACAACGCTAGAATTTCGTTTTTCTTCTGACAAAATCCCGGCGTGCCGCTCGAAACTATAGTTACTTTCCTCTTTCGTCGTTCGGAAGTAGAAAAAAAATTCTTGTCCGGTGTTTTTACCGATGTATTTGTACAACGTGGCACAAAACACCATCTATATCCCTTAGGTGTCATTGCAAAGGGCCATGAAGCAACAGGAAAATAATCAAAAGGAATTTCACTCCGCTTGATTCCACCGTAAGAATAAGAACACGTCTAGGTGTACATGAAAACAGCGAAAATGACGTGACTGGTCATTCGGTTGTTTTCGGAGCGTGCTCGGGAAAATTCGTAATCTTCACCTTTCTTTAGCTTTTTATACCAAAATGTATACAATTCATTAAGAAAACTGTCAACTGTTGGAATGAGTTTGAGTGACCAACTCAGAATATCAAAAGATTTAAATATGTGGAAAATACCCAAAGGTGCATTTATCCAGTTTTTTCTCTGAGTCAGATGTTATTGGTGGCCATATTTTTCTCAATTTACTTATTTTAATGGCAAGGTCAATTAATATACCAGCTGAGATACTAAAATATAGATGTATTTAATGAATAGGGAAGTTTAGAATACTTGTGGCCAGTTGCAAGAATGGCACTTATGTATTCTACAAAGTTATGGGACCCAAAAGTCATGGCATCCATTCAATAATTGTTGCAGAAACATTCGATATATTTATTGGTTTCATAACTTATGACATGGAGTTATGAGTTCCATAAGTAACCAAGATGGTGGATACGCAATGTAGCGTCTGGAGATTTAATTACTAGATAAAAAAGTTGTTCTGTGGCAGATGGCCAGTAAATTTACTCTGACTGACTTATTATTATGTGTATTAGCAGGTAATCATCGGATAAACTTTCGTAAATTCAATCCGGTGGTAGAAGATTAGGTAAAATATTCGAAGCTATTAACTATTGGTAAATATGTTATGCAATTAGTTGATGTGTTCCTGCAACCCGAATATTTTTACGTGATCAATAACTTAATGGATCTCATAACTATTGATTCCATGACTAAATCTTGCAACCGGCAGTGAGGGCGTGAATTGATTTGACGGAAATTTCTCATGGAGAGGTTACTGAGTTGAATATGCCTGGGAAAATTTTCTGTGCCCGTTGAACGATTTGATTCTCCCAGCGCTTTGTACTGAAGTCATTATTTTCTCCTCATAATGGGCCTTTTGTTAAAATGGTCAAAGCGCTCGCGTCCATTTCGCTCAACATTTAGGCTTTCCTTAAAGGAGCGTTGGCCATGGAATCCGAACCGCAAAGTAGGACTTGTGAGCTCTTCCGCACAAAGGATGCGACCGAGAAAGCGTTCTAAAAGCCCTCCTCCGAGGATCGCTGAAATTTTTACTGCAAGGGTTCGCGAAACCCCTTAGTTCTCACCCCCTCTCCCTCCATGGAACGCGGAAATGACATCCTTCACGCCAAGTATCTACAGGAGGCTTTTCTTGGCACTTGATAACACCGACTTTCTTAATTAGTCAGAGAATTGAAAGCAAATAGTTTTTTTTTCATTTCCGGCATCCAGTTTATTCTTTCATCAATATAGCAGATTGGCTTTGCCGTACATGCCATTGCTACGGAACGGAGTTTAGGATAATCTTTATCATTTCTCAGTTTGTCAATCGTATGACGCCAAAAAACGTTCAAATTTGTGACCCCTGCGTTCATTGTGGTGTCATTTTTTTCCGTCACAACGAATGCAGCAACGTTAAATTCGATAGATCGAATAGAAAAAAAGAGAAGTATCAGGTTTGATGTGGTGGAAGAAATTAACCATAAAGAATGAGTTTAGGGCAATTTTCCACTTAGATTAATTTTATACGACCTAGGTTTTGATGCATACTACAGTACACTGCTACACTGAGGCCTGATAATGATGTAGTACATCGAAACCTTGGTCGATTACAAATTTATCTAACAAGGGGAGTGTCAGGAAACCGGGTCTCAGATTTTATTCTAACTCAGAAGTTGTACAGATCGCTGTATGTGGTTCATGAATCACCCCACATATATGGTTATGTAACCAATAGTTTATACAAAAAAGGCCTTTAAACATTTTAAACTCTAATAAGTACCCTTCCAACGGACCGACGCCCTAACAGATAAAGTGGCCATGTGGATATCGTGCTTGAGTATGGTCCTGAGGGCACGGGTTCGATCTCCACACCACCTTTCTTCCACTTTTTTTTAGTTTTTCTTTTACGGCATCCTACAATGTGCTCAAAGTTTTTTGATTTCTACACGAAATATTATTTTTGTTCGAGGCCAATGTTTCATTTGCATACATGATGTCAGGCTTATTCTCTTTTTTTTGGTCGAAGGCAGCCTTCTAATTATGTCACTTCCTTATCTTTTCACGACGTATTTTCATTTTCTTTCACGCACATGATTTCCACTTTTTGTGATTATTAAATAATATTGTCTCCATATTTTTACAATTCAATCATAATTCTTGAGAATTAAATCTTCAAATTTCTCGTGCAATAAAAATCTTTATATAACCCTATATGTGGGGTGATTCATGAACCACGTACAGCGGTCTGTACAACTACTAAGTTTGAATAATATCTGAGATCCGGTTACCTGACACTCCCCTTGTAAGTGGAAAATTGCCTTACTCTCATTCTTTAAGATCGAATAGATTTCATTACGCAAATAGAAAGAAATGTAGATTGACCCTCATAAGAAAATAATTGTATCATGTTTACAAATGTGCGGGATTGTAATACCAATGGCTTCCAATTCGCAGTGGTGGCTTGAATGAAATACATATCACTGCCGTTCTGATTTGAACTGGGTCAATCAAGTTACTTTTCATTTATTAAGCACGAACTTGTGCTTAGTTACCAAAAAGTAATGAGCCTACCCGCCTGTATTACTGAGTATCTTGTGGTACTAATGCAATAACTGGTTTAAAATTCACTGAAATAATTTACAGTGAGTTGAAACTTTAATGCATCATCATAAACTTAAGCTGTTTCTTATTCTGCCCGTTCCAAATTTAGAGCAGAGGGAATTCCCGTAATATCTATCTACTAATACATCGATGGACGATAGTGTCGTGTGACCTCACTTGAGATTATCTCGTGAGACTTTACTTCGAGTATGCCCTTAGTTTATAGGGCCCTTATGAAGTAAGACTAATTTTAGATATAGAGCTCTTGAGTCGATCGAATACAGTAGAGAGCAGCAAGATTTGTTACAGATTGCTAAGATGAACATAGAACTGTTTCTGAATTGCTGAGGAAATTAGAGTGGGAGCCTCTATCTGTACGAAAGGGAGAAATATAGATTAAATCTTCCCCGAAAGTCAAATGTAAACTATTTTGTTGCAGAAAGTTTAACATATTTTGCCGAAACCAAACTATTTTAGTACGAACGATTACAGGTATAAGATTAAGAAAATAGAGGGTAGAACCGATAGATTGAGAATGTAATTTTTTCCTCATACAATAAAGGATGATAATAGTTTGGATAGAAGAGTTCTAGGATAGTTTGAGCCTCATAGATTAAAGCTAGTAGATAAAGTAGGTTTTGCACTTGTGCTTAAATCATAACTTCATTATTGAATAATCAACTCGCATGAAATGTCGGGATTAATATAGCTTTCGTATGATGTAGTTTCTTCTAGTATTATTCATCCGTCACATGAATTATACCATCCATTTTTTATATCTTAAATAGTGTACTGCATGGTAGCATGTTCGTCCATTTTGCACTCTCCTAGTTTCCGGTCTGACGGCGCATTGTCACCCTGACTGCTTATGGCGTGCGCCTGGCATCCGGGCGAACGTGCGCGGTTCTGATTTCAGCTGGGATGAGTGCTGTATGCCTGTCGTGGAATCACCCAGTGCCACACACTCTAGTGGTAGCTTGCATGGTATATCATAGGTGTAGATGCCGTCAAATTTCATCTAATGCACCACTGGTTTGTTTTAATCCACGGATGGCTTATGATGGACTATGAATTGAAGTTTGGCAATGGTTTTTTGCTATGCCAACCGTTATTAAATTCAGGGGCTTCACCGTCACGAATGAAATACCAAATATCCACGTTTTTCGAATTTCGAAAATTTTGACATTTTAGAATGCCTCCACTCATATTTTCAGGACGTAAAAGGAATCTAGGAAAATAGAAGGCGATAAGATGCTATACTTTTACTGCTTCTCTAGTTTTACACTCTCTTAAACCTCTACCTAATCAACTAATTCGTCTTTCTCCCCATTCTCCCATCCAAGCGCTAGTTAGATCGAGTTCCTTCAGTTGAATGGAGTTCTAGGGGTTGTGTAGAGCGGTAGGATACTTATGGGGTCGTTAATTGTCGTGCTCACCCATCAGGGCATGAATATATATTATGGATTTAAATGTTTGGAATTGTTGCCTAGGATACGTGTTGCCTAAATTTCCACTTTATATTCGACCAGTCCTTGGCGTCACTTCGAAAAAAGTCTTTTCTGTTGAATCGTAAATAGACGTAGTTAATTGTTGCTAACGTGAGACTGTGGTGAATATTCGATAACGATCGAGGAGATATGAATTACTTGATGCTTTGAATAATATCTTGCTATTTATTATTCGGGTAAAAAGAATGTTATACCTTTACGTGATATTTTGGTAGTATGCATATACTAGCGGGTTTTAAATATATCCCTTACATATATTATTGCTACATTTCGTAGTTTTATTGTAAGATGGCCAAAATGTTGAAATTCAATTCAAGCAAAGTTGAGGAAACGAAATCCTGAGCCTTCATTTTATACTCATAACCTATTTGGAATAATCCATTACGAAAATAATGAAAAAACTGTGTAAAATTTTACTAAAAATTTCACGTGTTATTTCGGAATTTTTTATGTCATCATCAATTGAAATTGTATTTGTGTTATTTTGTTTCTTATTCTGTGCTCTCAACGTGAGTGATTTTTCCTCTGTGGTATTTCGCAGTTTTTTAAACGTTTGCCTATTATTTTTTTCATCTCCGATGCCCTCCTGTGTCATCTTTTTGGGTTTTATGATGGTTCCACAGTTGTTGGAGATTGGTATCACTCAGTGTTCTACATTAGGCCTAAGGGCTTTTCAATTTCGACGGTCGTGAGATGAGGATTATTTTCGAAATCTCTAGTTTTGCTGGACCAGAGTGGCTACGTGAGTTGAAACTTCCGTCCGCGGTGCGGTGCGCGGAGGCAGGGTGTGTTTTTTTATTTTTCCCGGGGTTCAAGATTGCAAATGTGCGGGAGTGTAATACTAATGGGTTCCCCTTTGCACACCATCTGCTCCCGCGGCATTATGCCCCCGCGGTAACCGCTTAAAAAAAAAAACACTCTTCGGAACCTAATGACTTGGAAGCCGCCGGCCTCTCCTTTCCCTTACCGAAAATGGCACTGAAGGCACATATGGACACCGAAGGAATGGGTTGCTAAACGCAGGGCGTATGAATAGAGCTCGAAAATACGCCTAGGCCCCACAGCTTGAAATGAAACTGGATTTACCCGTGCTTAATGACTTAAAAGAAATGCATCGAAATCATTTTTTTCCACTGGAAATAAAGGCGAGACAATTGAAATACCTTTTCCTCGGAAATGTAAAAAGAAACAATTGAATCGATAATTGGAGTCTTTCCGCAAAGATAAGAGTTGGATAATACTAAAAGAGTGTTGTACCACTTAGTGGAACTGATGATTTTGCTATTTCAGAATATTCTCATCTCGGTTAAGAATGTTAAGTGAATGAAACCTTCTACGAAAACTTTTATATGTTTAATCTATTTTTAGGACAATGATTGGTAGACTCGTGCTCACTTCAACATTAGCTAGTGATACCATTATCATAATATGTGTGCATTTCGTTGATCATTACCGCATAAGGTGATAATTCTATCACTGTATATACATGGACGAGTTTTACTTCAAAGCGGAATGCACAAGATCCTCCATCAGATTATTCATTTTCACGCTTATTCGTATTGCTTCAAATATATTTTTTTTTACGATTTCCTATTGTAACTTTACGATGATTAACTGAAAGGGATTAAGGATTTGAAATAAATTCGAGATAATGGTGCATTTATTTATAATTTAGTTCTATATACGAATCCATTTTCTCTCCACAATTTCAGTCTCCACTTCTTGGAAGTTGTTAGTATCAAGGTATCTGATGATGCCTAAAGTCGGTGAGACGCGTCGTATCCATCGATGTACATAATTAACTGTATTGAGTGCTCTTTGTTAGGAAAACGAGTCGTTGCCTGCGGACCGCGGCCATATTGTTGGAAGTATAAACTACAAAATTCTTATGAGAGGCTACGCTTTACGTCCATTATCGTCTGCCATTTTTACTCCTAAAATATCCCCGAACGAAATGAATACCATGTGACCGACCTATAACCGAGCACATTAGTGTTCATACCTAATATTGTCGTATTAGCTGCGTACCTGTCTTCCCAAAACAACGATGAAATAAGAGGCTGCGCGGATTACGCGAAGTATTTACATTTTACCCATTGCGAATTTTTTCCTTATATTGAAGAAATATTTATGTAATAAGAGTAATTACAAAACTGTGAGTTCAAGTGGAGCAGATACTAACTTCAGTATGGTGTATTGGGGCATGGAATCTTTGAGCATACCTACGAAGTTTTTGTGAAATTTTCAGTGACGAAATAACTTTCCCTCTCCAGAGGCTGTTCACAATCCAAGTTCTAGGGAGTAAATCAGTAATTAAATACAACTATCCACAAATGTATTTATCAATTCAATAAAGGCTTTAGTTAATCGATATATTTATTCAATTCTCAGAGTAATTTTGTAAAAAAATCTTTCCTCTGGACATAGGGAGCCAAATATTATAAAATAAAATTGTTTTGGTTAGCTTTGACCTCGTATTGCTGCATTTTCCTGAAACCTGAGAGTCAGTGTCATGGCGTGCGAATGAAATCTAATTTTTATATACAGCTTGGCGATTTTTCGAATGAGCATGGTGGTGCACTACGGTGGTTCCCTCCGTCAGAGATTTCAAATACGGAAATGATTCATCAAAATCCTTCTCCCATTATGTCCGGTTTTTCGTTTTCAATGGCTTCTTATACCCAAATGACCAAATAGTCCCTGCAATTTAAAATATCAAATTGCCAATTTATCACTCTAATAAAATAAATAGTGACCTCACTGCCAGTGAACTCTGGATGTTTAAACACTAGCAAATGTTTCAGGGCGTCTGCCACTCTAGTACGCAATGTTTGAACCGCCAGTTTAACATTTTGCTTTTTGTTCCAGTAGTTTACATGAGCTCCAGACAATTTGTAAGCAAATTTTATTAGCTCCTTCTCATAGAAACTGTGCAGCCTTTTAATAAAAACCGATTTCAGATCTCCTTCACTAGAATTGATGACCCCCCCATGTCAGCCAAGGTACTTCTTGCCAACTTTACTACGTGATAGGGATCTAAAAATGGAACAATGTCTTATCCAATTGAAGGGTGCTTAAAAATGTTTTTAATTCAGTCTTACAAAATATGAAAATTGCACTCAGCATCATCTTTGAGCAATAAAAGATGTTCCATCGTACGTCATGGATGAATTTGGACTCCTATTTTCTCCAGTTATATTGCACATATATTAATCATTTGAGCATGGATTCACGCTGTTATTTTGTTAATGAAAAATAGGCAATAGGTAATTTATTACATCCAAGCACTCGGGCACAATATTTCAAGTTTGGTTTTTTAGGCAGCTCACTTTCGAAAAAATAAAATACTTCTGTTAGCAATCCTGGTGCACTATTAATGAAATAAGCTTCCTCATTTTTCGGCAGGGTATACGAAAATTTAAAATCTGGAGGGAATTGACGGAATATCGGAAGAGGGTGGGTGGTAGACGATGGTGGTTGATCAATTGAACACATGTTGGCATTACTATAAAGTGATTGGGCTGGACACTTGGCATTGCCTTACATTGATTAAACTGTGATTCCGAGTTAAGGTCTGAGGCTTTCCCGGAGTGAGATGTTGAGAAGCTCTATTCGGGAATTCCACCGCGTGAGAGTTTTCCTGGGTGCCGACGTTTCGATGACCGAGTCGTCCATCGAAACGTCGGCACCCATGAAGTCTCTCACCCGGTGGGCTTCCCGAATAGAGCTTCTCAAAATTCAATTCCGAGTTTCACCTCCAGTTCGCTACACTATCTTTTTCTTCAGTGCAATCACGTTATCACTACAACGTCGCCATACTACAGTTGCTTTGCCGTCCTGGCTAATGATACCCCCGAATAATTAATTTCAATTTCTCCGGAAAATATTTGAAGGTAATAATCCGTAGAGAAAACGTAAATAAATGCTTTGCGACTTATTTATTTTCTAAAGTAGCTAGAAAGTCCAGCAAAGGGGTGAATACGGTGTATCAGAGTTTTATATTTATTTTATGTTTCCTTCGTTATAGTTAATGTTTTTCTCTATTCCACGCACTTGCCAAGGAAAATAAAGTTAAACGTATCAGGCAATACCTTATGAGAATGAAGGAATGATAGTATTTTAAAAAAAATGAAGAACTCTGAGAATAGTTACACAGTTCCATTGCACCGGCTGGATTTCAACAAACTAATGCTATTATAAACTTAAACAGATTTATTTTTGCGAGGTCATGTATGTTTCAGCAAAACGTTCCTTTCGTAAACATATAATGGGATATATGAACCTACGTGCCTTGGTAAAGACATAAGTCTGTCAAAACCTAGGTCAGCGTAATATAAGGGTATGTAAATTTACAGTGTATTATTCATTTTGTGATAGTGTTATTATCAAAGATAATGCGAAAACTTGAAACCTTGAATAGCCGATGAGGGCGATCGCCACCAAAAGGTGCAATAAAGAATGCAATAGTTTTGAGAAGTGGTAAACGCTTTGCTATGGAAAATCTAACTAGCACGAATGGTTTGTCAGGCGTTTTTCAAGTATAAATAGTATGTAGAAGGAGTTTGAATATAAAACTAATGCGGTGAAGTTGACATTGAAGCCATTATCCACGAGTTTTCAGCGAAAAACTTTGGTGCACCATCTTCACCTCACTTCGCGGGGTGAATGTATTACCAAGTTAACTCGTTTTTCTGAGCTTATAGTAATTGGATAGGAAACATCAAACCGTGAAGCGTTTTTTTATATTTAAATTCCTTCATTAAAAGTTACATTGGAGAAGAAAAGATAGGCAAATAAGTAAGACCTAAAAAGCTGAAAATATGCCGGTTTCATCCAGTTTTACGGTACCTAGGTAGTTTTTGCCATATTTTAAACCATTGAACTTTGAACATATGAGGTTGATTTTTCTCTCGAGTTTACCCATGTTATTATAAGTTATCGGGGAAATACTTCCACAAATAGAAAGAAATAGAATTGAGTGAATTTTCGCCAATATTCTTCAAGGTGTTTTAGCAGCAGCATTAAGGTGACGAGGGAAATAAAATACTGACTTCCCTAAGGCGTTTTATAACTGCTCCTGACCGAACGTGATAGCATATTTCATTAAAAGAATACTACTATACTCTCTTCTATACTTGGTGATTCTACAGTTCTCCCTCCGTACAGCAGATATGCATTTCGCCAAAATTTCGGGATTCCCAATTGGAAATTTGAACCACAATTTCGTATCAATACGTCTAATTTTAAGAGAATTTTCTTCATTTTTTTATTTATTATATTTCAATACAGCAATAATTCTTAGTTGAGCCAAGATAACTTTTTATTGGCTTACTAACTTTGGAAATTCAAACTTCGATCACCCAATATTTGTTTGTTTTTGCATCCGTAGGACACACATAGCCAAATGTATAAACTTTGTTTGTGCTTACGTAGTGCACTAGCTGCCACTACATATCCAAACCAATACTCTTTGTAAAAACGGCGAAATAAGGCTCAAACACTCGTTCTTGCTTGCATATTACGACGACGACAATACGTCCAACAATATGGCGGTGTTGGCTTCATTTTTCAGCTCTTTGTTTCACGGTAGCGCTCAATTCAGTTGTATATACTCATCGATGGATACGACCATCGATGGTGACTTCCGGTTGTCGTTGAAGCAGATGGCCCACAATTGTGATGAATGTCGTAACGTTGCCAAGGGAAACTTCTGCAGTTTGCCTTGTTTACCAAATATATTTTTCAATTTATATCTTAATCAGGAATTTAATACATATTGTTAAATTTTTCAAGCCTTAAGGTAATTATGGCCTTCCTGTATTTCGTTAAAATTCATTATATCATTTCCGGCCAAAATAGGAATGAAGACTAAAGTAAGTATAATAATTATATTTGTAGCACAATAATAGTGATAAATAATAATAATTTAATTCATTTCCGGAATTACAATGTAGTTCAAAATTGGTAACCCCTAAGGATGAGCCTGTGTTAATACAGACTATATAATATGTATAAACTGAATATATAATATGTACTATCAGATGGTCCATGCAAAAACCATAGCAACAAACAAAACATGATAAAAATTTTGCAATCACATATTGAACAACACAGTGAAGAATTATTAACTATACGACTCAAAGATGTACAGAGTGATCTACAGTGGTTATAAATATGAGACACATGAATATAATCAGATATACTTAGTATAACAATATTATTACAATAACGTGTCATGTTTTACATTTAATTTAAAAATATTACATGCGAATTACAAAACAAAACCTGACGTTGTAAAAGCTTCGATTAAACGCTTTGTTCAATAAGATTCAACCCGAGGGAGTATTTACATGAAATTTAAAAAATATAAAAGTCAGGACTAAGCCTATATATATGCATACTCATTGCAGCATATTTTGTGCATCTCCAGAAAAAAGTACTTCGAAGCACAGGTTTCTTCTTATAATATAATCTGTGTAAAAGTTCATGTTGTATTCTTTAGGTGTATATCCATTTTCGTTTTACAATACAATAAACCAAATTTTGTGTTCCTTTTGCTAAATTCACTGGAAGAAATTATAGTTTGATTATTACGTACAAGAAAATGGCTCCAATCGTCCTCGTGGAGGAATGCCAGCTGACTCCTTTGACGAGAAGAGAGGATATTTTTCGTATTCACTCCGAATTCGATTTGGGACGAGAGGAAAATCCTAAACTAGGCCTTTGTCCCCTTGATGAACTAGTGGCACACACAGAAGGATCCGCGAAATATATTTCGAGTCGGTCGGTTGGTTGAATTTTCTCCGGGAAGAAAAGTATTTCTCTTTTCTTGCGGTATGTATCTGGAAGGATATTCGTGGCGAGGTTATGTCACGAAATCGAAATACCCGAGCCCTATATTGAACGGGTAAAGCTGTTTTTATCGGTTCATGAGCCCCTCCGACTCAGCATAGGCAAAGGAAACACGTGAGGATATTCTGAGGACGCCCTCTGGGGAATATTAAGGATACGAGATCGATCCGCTCTTTTCTTTTTTATCTAACCAGGATCATTTCCTTCCCTCTCATCCTTCAATCCCTTCTCATTCCGCCGAGGAAGATTTCATTTCTCGGGGCACCTAACCTACGTGCATACGTACCCCTCCGCCCTAGTCGGAGGCGTGGAATAAAGCCTGTCCGGGGTAGACATACTGCCGGCCTCACTCGGGCACGTCTCGTCTGGCTTCCGACAGGTATTCTTCCTCGCACGTCTTCCCCTCTGAACCCTTACCGGGCTCCATCTTGCCATCGCTACGTGTCCCGTAGGAGTTATCCTTCCTCCCGCAAGCCGCTCCTGTTATCCCAGGCTTCCTGTTTGCTTACTTCCCTCGGGCAGAGCTGGCGTCTTCTCTAAAACTTACCCGTAACGCAGATTCATGTTATCCCTCTCGCTCCAGTTACTCCCCCTCCCCCGCTTTGAGTTTACGTTGTTTTCCTGATATCAATATCATTCGGAGAACAATTTCTGTATGCTGTTGCATTATTCATTTAGTTAAAATTTTAGATAATTTATTTATTCATTCGTTTACTTTTTTACTGACTGGTTTATCCATTTTTGTTTAACATAGAACCAAGTGTTTTGCTCCTTTTACCTAATTCACTGGAAGAAATTATAGTTTCGGGCGAGTTTCAGTGAAGAATTTGCACACAGAAAAATATATATCAATATATATATATATATATATATATATTTTCATATTTTTATATTAATTAATATTCATACATTCATGTGTATTTTTCAAATACCACCAAACTGATTAATTCTTCAAATTTAATTATGCAAACTACATATCCATTTCGGCCTTAGGTCCAATGTATGCTGTTTTAAAGTAAAATACATTCGTGTATGTACAGTGATAGAAATATCACGTGATATGGCGGTAATCAACGAAATGCACACATATTATGACAAGGATATCACTGGATTTGTTTATATTTCAAATTGAGAAATTTCAACATATCCAAATGTCGAGTCTTTATTTCCAGTAGGAAAATAAACCAAGGACTTGTCAGCGGGTTCCACGACAACATAAGAATACGGCAACTACATTTTTACCAAGATTACATACCCTATTTGCATAGATACACAAGCGTACTCATATTCATGTATGTATTCACACTTACATATATACATGCAACACATATCTACAGATGTCATGTTCTCACAATAAAAACTTTTATTCACTTTCCTCAGAATTTTATCCACTGACCATGGTTTTGACATGAGCTATGCCAATTTAAAGGCACAGTTTTCATGTAATGTAAGCTTATATATACATATTTTAATCACGAGAAAATGTGCATAACGTGAAAATTGGACCTTGAAAATGACATAGCTCATGTCTAAACCTTGGTCGGTGGATAAAATTATGTGGAAAGTGAACAAAAACTTTTATTGTGAGATGATGGCATCTTTACTCCATTTCCACATAACAACGCTTGATACGTTAAACTTATTGCACATCAACATATAAAGATATCAGGTATATTTTTACAATTATGGTAAAAAAATGCAATACGAGAGTACACGGATTCTTTAACCCATCATTTTCATTCTTCTACAACCATTTTTAATTTTTACCTTAACTTCATTTCTTGTAGTTAATGTACTTATATCATGTGGTTATATAACTGATTATACTCTTTTGGTAAATTATTTAAATATATCGTTTTCATACCTTGTGTATTGCAGAGGTACAAAATAATTTCTCTCAAATCGGAAAATAGATGTAAAATGAATAGTTTTCAACAATGTTTATGATCGTTTGACGGATTGTGCTACTTTTTTCAGTTTTTTGAAGCAATAAAAAGTTTATGTCATATTCAGGGTTAAAAAAGTCATGGGCTGAGTTAGTGTCAGTTGATGAAATGTCTGTTCTGTCTCAATATCGAGTGATGGATTGTTGGCAAACATGTGTAACTAATCGATCATCACTTTCTTGCTCATCTGACAGTATAAGGTACTTACTCCGACAGCAGAGGTCATTAAGCACTGTTAATGACATACACCCATCACAAACATCGATTATGCCTGGAGAGATTCAGGAAGTGGGTCAACTGGCATGCATACTACGCCATACCCGAGAGGCATAACTCCTTTCTTCATGAATAACCAACGCAGCTGAAGACATTGTCTCATTCAAAAGAAATTGAATAGAAATATTATGTTCGTAAGTATCATGTGGTTGATCATTTTATTCATTATTTTACAAGTTTTAATGAGGGTTTTACAGTAGCTGAATTTAATTATCTATTTCTGGTTGTTGTTATCTTAGCAAAACTTATAATAGATTCAGGCTTCACTTTGTGGAACCTCTCCATATTGGAAATAAAAATATTCAAGTATTGGTCCACTAATAAATTAATTTTTTACGACCCTGGTTTCGTCACATAATGGCATCTTCAGATGATTTCATTATGTGACGAAACCCTGGTCGTAAAGAATAAATTTATTAGCGGACCAATACTTGAATATTTTCATTTCCGAGGTTAGCAAAACTTATTTGTACTCACCAGATGTCGCCAGTTGTATATATGGGTTGATTTTGGCGCTTTGAGATCTATTACAAACAAGTACGATACGGTTGGACGAATTATTACCGGGTATAGTAATTTCAATTAATTCCGAGCATTGAATATATTCAGTAAGTTAAAATGAATTGTGAAAAAGCTAGGAAAGTTATTTTAAGCGCTATACCATTCGAAGAATTATTGCCGGGGATAATAATTTTAATAAATTCTGAGCATTCATGTAAAGTAATTTAAAATATGGCTAAATACCATTTGCTAAGACATTCTTAAATCAATGGTTCTCATTTATATGTCATGAGTGTTTTCCTTTATAACCATGAACATTTCTTACCAACAGTGTGCGCCATTAAACATTAAATTCCAGAGTTATTGATAATCTGAGCCTAATGACTCGTGTCTTAGTCTTGTTAGTAACAAAAATTAATTACCAACATAATTAAGTCTCTTTGGAAAAGAGAACAGAATATGATGGTCAAATAATGTATCGAAATTTACATAATATCACAATACGAAAAATTGGAATAATTTGAATACAAAAATGGCGACATAATATGTAATACTTTTTACATTACAATAAAATTCTAACGTAAAAAAGTCTCCTTGGATAGAGAACAGAATACGATAGTTTGTAAAAGGAAATTCTCAAAAATATAACAGATAACACATAAAAAACAAAGGACTGCATTTTTATGTCGTTCATTTTTAAAGGTTAATAAACAAAAAGTACCTATACGCTTAATTACCAGAACGGTATTAAGAGTTTGGTTCTCAAAATCATGCATTCACCAAAAATTGGTGGGTTTACACCTCCCAGTATCCCATGTCCAGGGAGGTAACTAACTAAAGGCTTGGCATGCAGCTATTCCATCCTGTTCCCGTTGTCCTGCAACACAAAGTTGTGAGCCGATACAATCCTCTCAGAAGGTGCTGATGTAGCCATGGTGGTCATCAGCTTCAGTGCTACGTTCCTCATTGCAGGATTCGTGGCACTTGTAGCATGCCAGTACTCTACATCTATCTACATACTACCCCGGGAGCCGCCGCATGGGCGTGTGGCAGGAGATGTTAGGACACCAGCCGTGTAAAGATGTAAGGTTTTGGGAGGAGAAATGGTGACGTGTATTATGGGAGAGTATTGAGCGGAGCTCATTATTTATTGTGGTCACTTAGTGTGCGCGGAAAGAACGAGTTTTTCTACATATCTGTTCGAAAATGCATTTCTCCTATGTTATCGCTTCTATCAGACCTAAAGATATAGTGAGGCGTCGCGATAATATTCTCTGTCTCTCAAAATCACACTAGGTATGAATTTATCAGTTAAGCCTCGCGTTTCAAGCTAAGCCTCCGAGTCTCTAGGGGCTCCCATCTTAACCCATCTAAAAGTTGGGAGACCCTACATGTTCGCTCGTAGCAGTTTTTAACGAAGCGCACAGCTTTTCTTTGTATTTTACTCATTCTTTTGGTTAAATCTTGATGACCAGTGTCCCAAATGGTCGCGGTATATTCGAGGTGTGACCTAAACAGAGCGAAGTAGCATCTCTCTTTGACTTTTTCATCCGAGGACCTTCTTATTATACGCTTAACAAAACTTAGTTACTTTAATGCCGTACCGCGTGTGTTTTGTACGGATGTTACCCACGATGTATCAGAAGTTAAGGAGATTCCAAGATATTTTGCTGTATCTGAAGATTTTATGTTTACTCCACCCACAGTATAGGTATGGCACTTGAGTAAAATAGGTATGGCATTTGTACGCTATCGGAATATTCTTATAGTAAGAACTTTCTACGGACTGGGAAGCCCTGTATATTATCCCACCTGCGAAGAATTGGACTCAGAGGTGATGGAAGGGAAGGCAGTACAAAAGTAGCAGACAAACTACTTATTTCATTATTAATTTCTTGGGTTTGTCTGAAAATAAGCTGAACATTTGAAAATATCACGTACTGCCGGTGTATCGCTTTGTTTTTCTCTCAGATGCATCGCGACACTGAAATTAAAAGAAGCAAAATACGGAAATTTTGGCAAATAAAATTTTTCAGCATATGATTCCCTGCAAAAGTACACATGCAATTAGTTTACCCGTCTTATGTTTTTTCCTCAGCAAAATTGGAACAGTTATTTTGCTGCGCTTGTCTAATCAGGGTCTAAATATTTTGCATTTTTAGTTTTTGACTGATATCTTCCAGGAAGTATTTTTGGAAACTAATGTTACTTTTAATGGAACTGTGTTTTTCTTTTCACGTACGCTAATGTACATTTCTCTTTGTTCCACTCGACCCTAATAGCACATAGATCTTCCTCTAAAGTGAATCTGTCCTCAGACAGGTTTCAGTTGAACAGCTCCCTCCATGCTCGTCTATCCTGTGCTTCCTCCCTCAGCTCTTAGTAACTCTTCTCTTTCAGAATATAAGTCAACAATATGTTTCTTCGTCTTCCTCTCCCTCTCTTTCCTTTGCTTCCCAAGTAACTGTGACACTTGCAAATCCAGCAACTTTTGAAGAATATGCTTCTGATATATTTGTGGTAAAAATTTAGTTCTTGCCGTAAAATGTAATAAGTAGTTATAAATATGGATTAACCAACAAGAAGTCATTCTTTTTTCCGCAAACCTTATGTTATGATAAAAACAATTCTGAAATTTTAGACGCCATATCTTGTGGGAGAGTAATATAATTTTTACGATTTATATACTGTTTTACATCTACATCTACATACTACCCTGCGAGTCGCCGCATGGACGTGTGGCAGGGGGCGTGAGGACATTAGACGTGTAAAGGTGAAAAGGATAAGGTTTTGGGTGGTGAAATGGTGACGTGATTTATGGGAGTGTATTTAATAGAGCTAAGTTTTTATTGTGATCACTTATTGTGCGCGGAAAGGACGAATTTTTGGACCTATCTGTTCGGCAATGTATCTCTCTTATTTTATCGCTTCTGTCAGACCTAGAGATGTAGTATGGCGTCATAATAATATTCTCTTTGTTGTTTTGAAACACACCAGTTCTGAATTTCCCAAGCAGCCTAAGCGTAGCGTTTAGTCCCAGATTCTCTAGGGGCTCTCACCTTAATCCCTATAACAGTTGTGAAACCCTATATGCTTGCTCTTAGCAGTTTTTAATGAAGCGTGCCGCTTTTCTTTGTATAAAATTATTATGTTTTGGTAAATCTTAATGACCATGGTCCCATGTGCTCGCGGCGTATTCGAGGTGTGGCCTAACCAGAGCGAAGTAGCATCTCTCACTCACTTTTTCATCCGAGGAATTTCCTAATATATGCTTAACAAAACCTAGTTTCTTTAATGCTTTGCCGCATATGTTTTGTACATGTGATCCCCACGATGTATCAGAAGTTAAGGTAATTCCAATTGAACTGTTCAGTTGTTGAAGTTTAGGCGGGGAATTTGGAGGTAGCTGGGGAGAGTGTACTCTTCGGAACTGGGAGGAGGGGTTTAAGTGAGAGAAAAACACAACATTTATGCGCTTTTTCGTTGTCATTTTTAGTAAAAATAAAATAGGGGAAAGAGTGGGTTGGGGAGAGCCTAGTGCAGTGGTGTGACTGTTGACTTGAATTGTAACGTTTAAATGCTGGCGCTCAAGTACGTCCACTGCATTTCTTTTTTCTTTTACGTTTACCTAGCCGTGGAGACCGCTGTTGGTAGAGAGGGGAGGTATGAGCTACGGCTCGGGCTGAGGGGCAGGGAATCAGTTGGTCCGTGAGCTCCGTTGCGAGGGTTTCGCCGAGTCTCGTGTTTTGGCTTTCGTTAGGTTTAGACTCCCCTTTGTATAGGCAGTCAGTATTTTCTGTTTTGTGGAGGTTGTTCCTTTTCCTTTTTCCTTCACCCTGTCCATTTTCCTATTCCGTCCCATTCTCGATGATAAACAGGTGCTCGAGTCAACGAGTGGTTGACCGACACTACCTACACTGAGAGAATTCCAAAAAATTTTATTTAATCTATTCCATCCTTCAACCTTTCCCTCTTCTGAGTGCGTGCGGAATCCAAATCCCGAACTGGCGCCCATTTTCGACGATCACAGCTGAGCCCTCCCGGGAGGAATGTCACAGAATGAGAATGGTATTGAATGGAGGGGGAAGGTGAGTAACTGAAATGCGCAAGGTTCTTTGAGTTGGATAGAGTGCCAAGAGTGATATCGAGCGGAGGTATACTCACCCGATCACCAACTGCTGTGTTCGTCCAACTGTGACGTATAAGTGCAAAGGGCTATTTGATGCTTCTTCCTGAATGTTGTGTTAACGTGGGAAAAGCATTAATACGCCGGACGAATCCCCGGGTACTTAAGTCATTGCGTTTGATCTCGTGGTACGGCCCATTATCAAAATGAAGATTTGGCTCCGAAGCATTTGGGATAAGGTTAGGGAAATGGTATTGGGTAAGTACAGTTCATGATCCGGTCACAATTAGATTGACAGCGTAACGAACCAAGAAACTTGATTTTTTACTTTTCGGCATTAGAAATCCGGATTCTGCTTCATCGATAAAAGCAGTTCCGAGCCTCCCTTGTCGATGTTCGAACCCACGCTCGTTTTCCAGCAGTCATTCTTGCCAGCCTTGAACAAACAAGAAAAGAGGCGAGTTTCCGCCGCTCAACCCCTTGCCACTCGGGTCGGTTAGATCGTCGGAGCTCAGAGACTCCCGACGTTCGTGGAAGGCCTAAAGCTGGATTCAAATGGACGGAATGGAGACAGAAAAGCGGACGACGGTAAAAGCGGAAACCAATCACAGCCCGGCGGAGAGCTTGGTGGCGGAGCTTCGACCGGCGGACATGGGCGGATAGAATTTTTTTATATTTTTAGCTTTCCGAGGGCGGTATGTGACGTCATAAACAATACAGCAGCAACATCCGCCGTGGTAACGGGAAATACAATTCAAAATCGCGGAACAGAAATCTATAACGCCTATAAAATACATTCTCTCAGCTTTTCCGCTACGCAGCTTGAATTATGCAATTTATGATCTAACTTTAATTCATAAAGTAAGAATCTTCATTATTTACTACAACTAACTTCTACTCAGTAAACTTTATATCCCCGTAGAGGAAATCCACATCGACTTAAATAATTATTCAAGTGTGTTCCATTAAATGATACTATGGCATAATAAAAGTTTGCCCATATCCAGATTTTTTCAATGATTTGGAGAAAAATGCCACATTTTATCGTCAAAGATAATGTAAGTATAAAAACGAGACGATAATGCCCACGAAATAGTATTTGCATAGTGGTCAGTGAAAGTACATACATCTCCGCGTATAAATTGACTGTGATAATAATTTGTGTATTTAATGGATCTTTATTTTATGTATCGGCTACATTTTCGTAAAAATCACGCTCTAAATAAAATTTTAGGCCTCCTAATAAATTCTCAAGTATCGGGTTATCAATGACATCTTGTGATAAATTTTATTTCAGAGAAAGATATAGGTATACGGATAATCGGATAACTTTTCTATTAATTTGTAGCGCCAATAATTCACAATCGGGTGTTGTTCTTCTGTGAGTTATTCCAGGTAAGAATGCGCACATCACCATGTTTACTGTCCGGCACCTTTCCGCTTTCCGACTTTCCGTCTCCATGTGAATGCCTTTCCGCTTTTCCACCCGTCCGCTTTCCCCCTGCCGTCGTCCGCTTTTCCGTCTCGATTCCGTCCATGTGAATCCAGCTAAAATGACTCCATCGGCCACCACGTGGGGGTGAGCGTTCGGCTTCTTGTCCATCAAGGACTCTGTTTTTCCTTGTTGGGGGACCGATTCCCATGCGGACTTCACCCGATGCCTCTTCCGATATAAAAAAAACTCTATTTCTCGATGTAAAGGACCCTGAAGCTCTCACCGCTACTCCGCTCGGCTCTCTCTGACCATAGAGACGAAGCTCGGGCTGTGCCAAACGGGCATCTGGCCCATCAATCCAGTATGGAGCGGAAAGACATCACAGACAGCTTTTTGACCCCTCGTGTGGACGTCCGTGGAGTGTAGTTCTTTTGAAGTGGTGGAGAGGTCTGTGCTGAGGGACTTTTGTGCTCTCGGCTGTACTCAACGAGATTTCCTACACTCTCACAGGGACCGAACCAATCTGGACCACCTGGTGCTGTTGGCGTGGAGAACCTTCTGCAGCTTACCATGCAACCCATAACCAGAAGTCCAAGCCCTGGATAGCAACGGACTTCTTCTTTGGGAGAGGTACAAACTTTCCAGAGCTGAAACGGACCGCGACGTGGACCTACCCCGTGAGAAGTTAAGGCGCTGGGGCGAAGGGCCCTCAAAATGAAGCCGGCAATAGAGATTCAAGTTCGTCAGCTGAAAGACTACATCGTCGAGCAGCTGGAGGGGCAAGCCGATTCTTCACGAGATACAGAAGGCGTCCCGCACTGGCGTGGAAAACGCGTGAGCAGGTAATTTCGCTCTCTTCTGTTAAATATGTTTCCTGAAATAGCTGAGTTTAATGGCGTGGCTAGTTTTCCGAGACGTTCTCCGCGTCGATTTATTTTCGTACGACGGTTTCGTTTGCGTTTCACAAGGCGTTTTCAAGTTTGAAGAGTGGATGCAGGTTTTTGCCCGACTTATATAAGCATTGGTTTTTTCCACGCTGCGCTCTGATTGGCCGGTCGGTGAAAGAGTCGCGAAACTGTCGTACGAAGATGAATCGACGCGGAAGACATCCCGGATAACTAGCCACGCTAACTCCAAAACTCCGCGGAAACCTTCATCAATATTTAGCTGAGTTATATCTTAATTTCTATCAAGCAATGAGACCAATGTAACTCGGACGCATGTGTTTAACTAGCTGAGATAACTCATTGCCGTTTTCAAAACACTTTTCGGGTTACTTTGCAATTATTTTTCAGTTTCTCCCCATCTATCCAATATGTACCTCATTGCCGACGTGTTCGAAAACGTGTCAACTTCCTATGGGTTTGTGGCGATACGCTGAAAATCGCTACTACACCTGCCGCGGTGGCCCGGCGGATCCGCGCTTGCCTTCCAAGCGGGCAGGCCGTGTTCGGGCCTCAGAGCCGGCGAAAATGTTTTCTAATGTTTCTCGGTAACTTCTAGAATATTCTCTTCTGTTCTGGGGTGGCAATCTAGACGCTTCCTCGCCTATATAAAAGCCGCGTCTCCTGCCACTTGAATTCAGTCTGTACGAGGAACGCAATAAACGTCTATACTCCAAGCAGTAACAACTTCTCTTCATTCCACGCTATAGGTTCAATCAATGATTTTGGTAAAGCTTAACAAAGTTTTCTCTGCATAGAATTCTGGCGTTCCCAAAATAAGCCCTAAGGTAGCGTAAGTAGTGAGAGCCCTTCAAGAGTTACGCAAGCGATTTTAGGTCATTAAATTTTCCAACGGTTTTAAAGAGATCATGTATGAGGAAGGAATGGATGAGGGTATACATTAACTCCCTCAAATTGCATAATATGGAGGGATCACGTGAGTGCAGTCGCCAGAGCACTGGTTTTCCATATTGAGGACCTTTTAACGATTCAATACTTAGCTATGGATATGTGAAATTCCAATCCCTACTTACATGCAATGTCAGAGTGGCTACTAATATCCAATTTTCACATTCCCTGACCTTTCTCTGACTTTTTTCTGATGGATTTACCAATTTTCCTGACCGATCGCCAAAACGTCACGTATTATTGGAATTTTTTCTGCTGAATTTAATTGTCTACGGTAGCTTTAAATTTCCTAAATTTTCTAACCATCGTATCGTATTTTTAGAACTGTAAGTATGTATTTTCTGTAAGCTAGTGTGCTCCATCTACTTCTTGACCTGAGTTTTGGAAAGAGTTTTGGAAATTTTCCGAAAAACGTAGCCTCTGATTCCTTGTGATGAGCGTAATACATTGTGATCATGATTTTTTTAACACAACTCGGCACATATCTCAATAAGGATATACAAAAAGGATACATTGTACGTCTGATTCGCAACTAAATAACTAAGATTCACAACTAAATACTCCACGCATTGACGGTGCTTATTCCATGCACGTCTGCGATGGACTTTAGTTATAGTTGGTGGAATAAAGGGCGGGAAAGACGCCATTAAACGTAATGGTAGAAAAATAACGAAGATTCCTATTCCAGTTTCTCCCTGACTGTTACGATAATTCCCTGACTTTTCCCTAAGTTTTTGAGAATTTCAAAACTCCCTGACAACTCCAGGTTTTCCCTGACGATCGCCGCCCTGAACGTGGAGGGCATTCCAAGAACAGTACTCCATCCATCTGATCGGGTGTAACACTTTGGGCCCTTTGCGTTTTTCGCTCTGAGAAGGGTAATGTTTATTGAGGGTCCCTTTTCATCCTCTCTCCATGACCTTTAAAACCCATATCTTAGAATTCGAAAAATTATGGGCGCTATTGATAAAAGGTATGATTTCCCCATGACCAACATGAGTCCGTTATGCTTACGACATCATTCAAATATAACGAGCTGCAGATGACTGGAGAGATAGCGTAGGAATTATTTATACGAGGATCGCTACAAAAGTTTTGAGATACACAAAAACCAAGAAACTTGAAATAATTTTGATAACTGTGTTATATCAAAATACTCGGCACGACATTCTGTACATTTTTGCATTCTTTTAAACCGCTTTTCAAAACAGTTTTTCCTCTCATTTTCCTCGAGTGCTAAAAATACACTTTCGTAGGCTTCATCAGCTTCTTCAGGGCTGGAGAACCTCCTTCCACGCATGAGATTTTTCACTGTAGGTAACAGGAAAAAATCACATGGGGCCAGGTCAGAACTGTAAGGTGGGTGAGTCATTAGTTAAACCTCTGTAGGCTCCAGGAACTAAATTGTAAGTTTGACCGTGTACGCAGACGCATTGTTATGGTGCAGGAGGACGGTTCCTTGCAGCCCTGTGTTCGGCCGCCGTTCTTGAAGCTTTCCGCAAACAAACTGCGATAAACAAGTTTTTTCTACTACATATTGTGGTCGAGTAAATACTTACATTCTTTAGTATTTATATACAACGTATAAGATCGGTTACAATTAGTAAACGGGTGATTTGACATCTTGTTCACTGTGGAAATAAACCTAGCTAAGATTAATTTACAAACGAAGGTTGAAACTCTTGTCATTTTCAGCATTGAAGTCGTCCCCGGCAAACCTATATCCGCCTCGCCTACGTGGATGTTTCAGTGGGTTGTCAGAAAAAATTCTACTCCCCTTTACTTCCTTCCTTCCCTTCTATCTCGCGTTGCTGTTTAATACAGACTCCACACAAGTATCACGTACCCCGTGCATTTCGTATCTGACTGGCGGTTGATATAACCCGAACTTCGTCACAGCGTCTGACTCAAACGACGCTCAATGACCTACTTGTAATAGTTGTACTACGTGGAAAATATTGCGTCGCAAAGCGTCTCTGTGTTCGATTGGTCTCTCAAATTACAGAGACCAACAAGTGTATGCTTTTTTGTTGCTGAGGGACATTTACGACGTACTTTTGTGCGGGGAATCCGAATACACTCACAAAAATTAGCAATTATGCCAGGATTTTTGAGATATTTTAACTCTCAGGCATCAAAATGGAAATTTTTAGGTCTTTTTGAGCTAGTATATCTCAGAAACTAAGGGTGATGGAATAATTCTGCCAACGGATTTGAAAACTGCGTTAAAAAATGCATAGGATACATTAATGATGCCTAGAAGAGCTATTGTTAGCTCCATTGGCTACCCGCCGGGATATCCTCATGTACAATTATGTTGCCAAGATTTTATCCACAAAAATCCACCCATGTTTTAACTGTGTTGTTAAACCTCGGTTTTGGACGTTTTTAATCGAAGGACAAGGGCCAATAAGCCTGTCAGCGTACGATTTAAGAATTTTATAATTGACAATGGTTCTAATCTTCCTGATCTTTATCCTGCGGGATATTCTAAGCACCCATCATGGTCGATTCCAAGACCATATTTTATATTTAGACGACTCCGTCACCGGAAATCTTCTACCACTCCTGCAGAGTATCAGCAACTATTCAAGGAAATCCTGTGGAACTACGCAGACTTCACCCCCGTGTACACGGACGGGTCGAAGTCAGACATGTTGTGCGCCTGCGCTGTGGTATCATCTTACCACGGAGTCATCAAGGCAAAACTAAACCCGATTACATTCACCTACACGGCCGAACTCTTGTCAATCAAGATGGCTCTGAGCAACATCGTGTGCTGCAAGGGATCGTTCCTTATATGCACCGACTCCTCCAGCGCACTTAAATCTATATCCAGTTATTGCCCATCCTCTCCTATCGCCCAAGAAATTCAATGTATGATTTGGTCCCTTATTAATAAAGGAATGAAGCTAGCTTTTTTATGAATGCCAGAGCGTATAGGAATAACTGGAAATGAAAAGGCAGACTCCGCCGCCAAAGAGGCTTTGAGCAATGCCGATGTTGTTTCGTCGCTGGTACCCGTAGAAGACCTCAAGACTGCATTACAGAATGTAGCCCTGCGGAAATGGAAAGATACGTGGATGAATTTGACTGGAAACAAACTTCGTTCAATAAAGCCGGTGGTCTCTGCGTGGTCTTTCAGAACATGCCTCAGGGAAGAGGTCGCCATCGCACGGCTGAGGATAGGACACTGTCCCCTTACACACTTGTATTTACTTACGGAGGACAAAATCCAACCGCGCTGCAACAAATGCGACTCTCCCATCACAGTACGGCATCTCCTGACCGAGTGCGACAAGTACCTGGCAGTACATGAGATGATGAATATTCAAGGAGACCTACGACTAATTCTACGACTAATTCTAATGGGGAATCAATTGAGAAAATAGTAGACTTTATAAAAGAAACTGACCTTTTTAAGGAAATATAAATTTTACATACAAATAAATATTCGTATTTATTTATTTTATTATATCTTTTAACCCATGAGTTAATGAAAAGCTGATGAGTAGTGCAAATGACCGTGGTCATCGAAGCACCCTAATACCAAATCCTACCTACCAAGAGCTATTTTTTCCATAACCTGTATCTCATATTTAAGATTTGTGCTCTCAAAATTGTAGTATAGTTGAATATAAATAACATTGTTGACAGTTCCAAAGTTAATACAGGTTATGGTAACAATAGCGATTCTAGGTTTCATACTCTACGTTCACCAATCGAACTCAAATCGACATGATCTCGGACCGATATGAACATTGCCAGCCGACTCGGATCGCCTGGTTTACCAATGCGAAATCCATTGAAATATCGATTTGAATCGGTTCATAGCGATTTGAAATCTCGGACTGCCAGAGAAAGCGAGCCGAGTTATCCCGCTTCTCATATCGCTGTCGCTAGCCCGTTGCGTTCACCATACCGAGCTAAACCGGCCAAATGGATCTGAGTTCGATTGGTAAACGTAGTGATAGATGTATTCTATTTATTGTTTAATGCAAAATTCGAACCCGTTGGCAGAATCACTCCATTCCCTTTGGTTTCTCATATATTCAAGCTCAAGAAGCTTCAAAAGAAAAATTTACCTGTTCACACAAGAATTTCACTTGTAACCTCATTGATTTTTCCAATTATAGATTATTGTATACTAGTGTATATCGATTTAACAGATGTTCTCGAAACACGTATCCAGCGATTAATTAACAGCTGCCTCAGATTTGTATTCGATCTTCGCAGAGATGACCATGTTTCTGACTACTTTGCTGCCTTGAAGTGGCTGCCTCTTGGCTCTCGAAGGAACTACTTCTTGGGGTGTTTTCTGTTCTCCCTCTTTCATACTCATATGCCTGAATTCCTCTACAACCTATTTACCCTCAAAACTACTGTTTCCGTCAGAAGAACTTGGGCAGACCTAAACCTTTCCACATACCCCAAGCCCGTACCAACCAATACTTAAATTCCTTCCCGATTATAGCATCCAAGTTTTGGAATTCATTACCCCCCTCAATAAAATGCTCCTCCACTCCGGAATCTTTTAAGAGGAAATTGTATGAATATTTAAAACAGTAGCACTGTTGTTTTGAAATGTAAGAATCTTTGTGTTGATTAATTTCATTTTTGTTAGAACCTTTGTTTTCAATTGCTCTTTTGTTTATGCTATGCTTATTTCATAATTATTGTATTTTGAGCAGAATGTTTTCTGTACTTTTTTTCTTAAGTAGTTTTTCTTTTTTGCTCTTATGGGTTTCCCAGAGCATCAATAAAACATTCATTCATTCATTCAAGAAGACCTAAAAATTGAAATTTTGACTCTTTAAGTTTAGAATATATCAAAATCCAGACGTGATAGCCAATTTCCGTGAGTAGCTTCGGATTCTGCCCACAAAATTACTTCGGGAAGGGCTCTTCATATCAAAAAAGCATTCGAGACCATAAAATTAGCGGGCCTGTGTTATTAACAGTCTTTGGGAAGTATTTTCTTTGGATTAATAAAGGCGAATCTCTTCAATGATGTGAATTATGATTGGATCATGTGGTTAAAGTGGGCGATTTTCGCTCGATGACTTGACCAGAATGTAGCGTCCGAAAGAGATAGCGTCTTTTGACTACGATGTAATTATACGTCAGGACGAATTCGGGTCAACTTGTTGTCCTCCGGCATTTCCTCTTCCCCCCCCCCCTCCCAAGTCCAGCCTATTGCGACGGCGAAATGCTGCCAATTATTTTCACGTTTGGAACGTGCTCGAATGGGTCGCAGAAAAATTCATTGCTACTGTTTTCTGCTTTTTCCGTTCCAGTCTAATTATTGGTCCTCGGGTTGGCTGCCCTATTTTGTCGTCTGTTGTTCTTTGATGATTTATGTCTCCAATTTTATATTAAAATAATTCCCAATTGAAGAGGAATTATAATCGCTACATCGCAATGCGTGGCCATTAATGAGTGATTATCGTAATATTCGCGGAATTCACTGTGAAAAATAGATTATCTGTACTTAGACGGATACCATTCTCCCCACCGGCTTTATAATTGCCTTGCTTTGCGACAAAATTATCCGCTAAAAGTTATAAATAGAACATTTTCATGTTTATGGGTCTTGCATAAGTTATTTGCTATCGATCTCTACTTGATGGTAAGCTGCCCTAGCTATAGTATCACTTGATATATCACTGGTTATATTCAAAGCATTAGGACTACAGAGTAAAGATTATTTAGTGCCTTACTTTTCTATAGCAACTTATTGCCCTCTACTTATCTCTTGTGTGTTATCTAATAACCCTAAGCAGATCATATTCATGAGATCCTTGTAAGAGATCAAACTGTGACCCTTATGGTAACAGAATATCGAAAAATAGCGAAAGAATGTTTAAACGTGGTGATACGGTTTATCAAATCTGTTTCATGCATAGATTACAATTAATATTCATCTACATACTACCCTGCAAACCGCTGTATGGGCGTGTGGCAGGGGGTTTTAGGACACCGGCCGTGTAATTGATGTAAGGGATAATCTTATAGGAGGTGAAAAGGTGACATGCACTATGGGAGTGTGTTTAGTGGAGCTCAGTTTTTATTGCGGTCACTTATTGTGAATGGAAAAAACGAGTTTTTGGACCTATCTGTTCGGCAATGTATCTTCCTTATGTTATTGCTTGTGTCATATGATAGCATTCTTTGTCTCGCTTTGAAACACCCCAATTCTGAATTTCTCAAGCGAAGTTAGCGTGGTGTGTAGCCTCCGAGTCTCTATGGGCTCCCAATTTTGTTAAAGCTGAGAAACGCCATACCTTTGCTCGTAGCAGTTGTTAAAGAGACGCGCAGCTTTACTTATCTTTCATTAATTTTTTTGGGTAAATATTTCTGTCCAGGATACAAAACGCTTACAGCGTATTGAAGGTTTGGCCTAACCAGAGCAAAATGGCATCTCTCCTTTACTCTTTCGCCCGGACATCTTCCTAGTACTCACTTGATAAATCCCACTTTCTGCAATGGTGTGCCGCATATATTTTGCCCATGTGTGAGTTCCCCACGATATATCTTAGGTGAAATTAATGTTTTGAATGTTTTCCCTGCAAAATGTCTAAAGTTAAAGTGATTCCTAGATATCTGACTATATCTGACTAACATTAATGAAAAGTGTCCGTTTTTTAGTTAAATATCAAATTTTACGTGGATTTTTCATATTTCAATGAATGTTAGTACAGTTATCTAATTTTTTGATATTGTTTTTCTTATTTATCATTTGAAGTGCTTACTCCGTATTATTGTAGAACGTGATATTGAGTATTGATGCGTATATTTTAACGCTGGATAGCATTAAGTTCTCCTGCATCTTTAAGGATTGAGTTGATTGTCAAGCTTGTTGACATTTATGTGTGAAACAAATTGCCAAGGGTGGGTAATCCAGGATGAATGCTGTATGTTTTGATATATGTAATTTACTAAGTTAAAGCACAATTGTCGCCGTCAAAGTAGTATAGACCTGGACTATGATATGCTCCACGTGAACACTGAGCAGGATTAATAGGAGATATGATATATTATTTGAAAGTTTATTTAATTACCTTTAAAATGAAATATATTTTGGGTGGACATCATTTGCTTGACTGATTTATGTCGTAAGAAAACGAATAAAAACACAGAGAATTCGCCCAACTTCATATCATTTCTACATTTTTATAACTTGAACTTTCAGTTTCTGGGCTATGTTTTTCAAACTAAATTTCCTGCTCATTTACTCCCTAGACAGGACTAACAGTAGTAGTTTTAGAGAATACACTGTGGTGTGCGGAGTGTTCAGTCTTGCGTGTATTTCTTGCGATGAAGTTTGTGACGGGTGGCTCGTAACCAGTCCTGCCTGGATCTCAACTTCAGAGGCGTGGGCGACTGACTACCTACATCCTTATCAACCGGACTTTGGACTGGCAAGGAAAACACGAGCTGGGATATGGGCGCCCTAAACTTGCCATTTAGTGTCCCTGGAGAGCGGAAGGGCGAGATAAGGGAGGAGTTTAGCTGTCATAAAGATACGTGTGCTAGTTGCGTCTGAAGTGCCAGGGGGGGATGATGGGTGTGAAGCATTCTTACCTAAGAGACAATGGGAGTGGAAAATTTCAAATCAGCTTTAAAAAGGACAAAGGGTAGATTATTTCAATGCACTTCATTTTTGGTCACCGCAAACGGTATCAAATCGGACGACGAAGAAATAATCATCCGCATCCTTAAAGGACGAATGGTTTCAATGAATTAAAAAAAAAGATTTTTTGACAATCAATGGACGGAATTATGAAGAATCATCAAGAAAAAAAATACTACTACCATATTAGTTTTTCAAAAGTGATAAGTAATAGTGATAGTAAGCATTTAAAAAATTGCATTATAGTTGATAATAAAATTTATTTTGAAATGCCACGCCTTTTATATTGGTTATATTTAATTTAAATGATTCTTACCATAGTAATATTTTCACAATTTTTACTTCAACATTACCTTCATAACGAACTTTTTTTTAAACTTTCCTAATTTTTTCTTCATATGACAGCTGAAACTATTTATTTCAGAGCTCCAGCAGACACGCCATCGTCAGTAAATAGCGTCACACATTCATCTAATGACGCAACTTTTCAGACACTTGATCCAAAGCGTTACAATTCCGTCTATTGCAGCAACTAATTGGAAACGCCTCTTAGAAAGCGGACATTTCAATAATTTTGAAATGTAAAAAATTAGACTCGCTCGTCCATAGAGGGGTTAGAATAAAAAAAGGTCAGTTAGGTAGACCAATCGTTCATAATTTGCTTGTGTACATACAATTGTGCCTCTTTGGTTGAGACTACTGAGCCCTTGAGTTATTAAAATTTTAAATAATATAAATACCATTAAATCGTTGATTGCTCTTAGTTGTGCGCCACAGTTTATGTTATTAATTGTTTATCATAGCAATTTAGGTTGTCCGTTATGGCACTACATAAAGTATTTTGCGGTTGTTTTATTTATTCTCCTTATTTGCTTAATCGGTTGCTCTTCGGTTAGGGACTGTGTTTAGGGAAAAAGTAAGATATTTTATCATCAGAGAGAAATATAATTTCTGCAATTATTTCACAGAAGCATTTATAAATGCGAAGAAAACGAAGAAATAATTATTCGCATCCCAAAAGGACGAATAGTAACAATGCATAAATTAAATGTTTTTTTTTGGACAATCAGACTTAAAATTAAAAAGTTCAGCGAGACATGACGAATCGTGCATAATTTGCTTGTGTAAACACAATTGTGTGTCTTAGGATACGATTACTGAGTGCTTGAGTGTTTGGATTTAAATGAATATGACTACCATTAAATATTTGATGGCTCATATTTGTGCACAACATTTTTAGTTATCAATTGTTTATCATAGCAATTAGCGTTATCCATTATTGCACCACATAAAATATTTTGCAGTTGCTTAAATTTTTCTCGTAATATCCTTAGTCGGTTGCTCTTCGGTTAGGGATTGTGCAAGAAAAAAGTAAAAAATTGAATCGTTAAGGCCGCTTTAATCGGTAAATTTTATTGCACAAACGAATGTATCATAGATTGTACAAGAAAAGCAATTGGAGCAGGTCCGATATCACGTTCAGTTGTTGAGATAATCACACAATTTTCCGCTTCAGACGGTAAAATTTTCCTCATGAAAGAAGTTTATACACCCGTTTGTTCAATAAAATGTACCGTGTAAGGCGGCTTTTATAGAGAGAAAAATAATGTCTGTGATTATTTCACAGAAGCATTTTGAAGAAGTGATGAGTCGCATTTTCATTACATGTGCTTCTATCGATAAAAGATTTTAATTGCTGGAACTATTCTTGTGTCATTGTCTTTAAGAGTTTCGATCATATTTTAATTAGGAATCCTGCTGCTATTTGGGGATATAGTTTTTCCGATTCATTTGGGATAATAAAAAATCTTTATACTAATAATAATAATAATGAACGTTTACATTCGTAGATAGGTAGATACATAGGTCTTTCAGATTTATTTGATACATAAAGTTAATGTTTATATGGAAAACTATTTAGGATAATAATAATGATAATTACTGGACACAGATAATGCTGACATTGGAAAAATAAATAAATGATAATTACATGATAAGCAATATGCACAAAAATAGATTGAATACCCAACTAATTTTCAAATGTACAGCTTAAATCTATTTTCACGCTCTCAGTTGAATGTTATCGGAAATGTGGAATTAAATGATTATCTTTTAAAATCTTAATATAGATTGGCTTTATATAGATATTTTTAATATCCCATCATTCTTTTTAGCACATGTAAATAATGTAAAAGGGATGGGTCTACAATACAAAATATCTCAGATGCGGTTCAGAATTTATAACGAATACACGGAATTATTTGGTATTGGACATCACAGCGGTAATTATTTTCCACGGTTTCTTTGAAACTGTTCATGAACGGGGCCATGTAGATTCTACTTATCCAAATCATTTGAGGAACTGCCCGCAACCCAACCGCTAATGTAGTTACCTTGAAATAGTTTTTAATATCTCGAAAAATAATTCGGTACTAATGGCCGATTGCAAGAGCATTAAATGTGGAAGCAATAGTTATGAGAACCATGAAGTAATTGATTTCATAAATATGTTCGGGTATCAAGAATACATCTACTAGTTACATAACTTGTTTATTTATATTTAATAGTTTCGAATATTCGATATAATCTTCCACCGACGGATAAAAATGTATGAAAGTTTAGCCTATGAATAATTGCTAATGCGCATAATAATCAGTCAGTAAGAGTAAACAAACTGGTCAAACTGTCTCAAAACAACTCCGTTATCATGTAATTAATTCTCCGATCGTTTCATTGCACATCCGCCATCTTGGCAACTTATTGAACTCATAGCTCAACGTCATAAGTTTTGAAACCAATAAATTTATCGAATCTTTATGCAACACTTAGTAAATGGTTGCTATGGCTAATGGATCCCATAAATTTAGGGATTAGATATGTGTCGTACCTGTAACTTGCTATTATTCGATGAAATGAATGGAGTTTCAATAAAAGGGTCTCAAAGTTAAGTGATGCCTAATTCACAAAACTAGGGCTTGATTTCAACGAAAATGACCGTAGGGGTAACGGTCAGGGTAACTAATTTGTGGGCAGTTGTTATTTTCATGGCTGAACCAATTAAATATATTTTTCTTTCTTTAGATTTCTTTAGATTTTCCATCAAACTACGATGATTTTTTTGTCGGGAAAGAACTAATCTATCTTGGTGGGATAGTCAAAGGTCTCTGTAAATCGGCAAAGTTGGTGGAGAAAAGGACACAGGGGTCAAGTGAGAGGAAGCATATGTCGTCTGAAGGTCAAAAAGTGCCGTAAACTTTGGACATATTTTATGTACGACCCCAAGCTGACGTGGTTCTTTCCCAAGCGCAACCATCTATCACCTATCCTTCCGCTCCAAGCCTCTCAACTTGACTGGCTGACCCCATTTTATGTACGAACGCATAATTTGAAATACTTGTGAGGAAGTGCAAAGGTGGTGGATCTTTTTTAATATTCACTTAAGAAAATAATGAACACACGATTGCCAGTACTGGTTTGGTACAGAAAGGCTAATTTTACTGCGAAAGCATTTCGACGCGGAAAATTGTCCAATTTCACCGGCGTCATTTTAAAAGACAAATAGGTATTTCATCCACTGTGAGTTATAATCTGGATTTGAGTTCCAATCATCCACAGCATGTTTTAGCCAATCTCTTAATCGGATGTGAATATGAAAAATGTTTTGTAATACCACTTTTTTATTCCATAAAAAAAACGTCGAACGTCTCATAATACATCTACATACTACCAAGCGATCCGCCCTATGGACTTATGGCAGGGAGTTTTAGGACACCAGCGGGTAAATATGAAAGGGATAAGGTTTTGGGAGGTGAAATGGTGACTTGCAACATTGGAGTGTATTTAGTGAAGCTCAGTTTTTATTGTGATCGCTTATTGTGCGTAGAAAGAACGAATTTTTGTGCCTATCTGTTCGGCAATAATTAAATTACACCTTCACATAAAGATGATAATCGTTTTTATGCATCGAAACAGAGGAATTGCACATTATATGCCATTTTTACAATTTGAAAGATATCCACCAAGTAGATATCGAGACGGTGTCTAACTCTGACATGAACTGAGTCGCACCGGTAAACTATTTCGGTCGCTTCTTCTATCAAGCAGCAAGTTACGGAAAGCATTTCTCCAAGAAAAATTAGGGCTAAATAGTTGATAATTTTAAAAATTAGACTAAATCGTTGCTGCTGCCCTGCAGCCAAACTTTATTAATTATTTTTTATATTTTATTTTATTGATTATTTATTTCATAAAGTGTTATTCTTCATTTAAAAAAAAAATTGTACATTCAACTCATTTTTGTTTTTAAAAAAAAACTATTAAAGCCATAATTAATGAAATTTTATATTACTGATAAAATTAATGGAAGAGTTAAAAAAAATTTGAATTTGGCATGTGAAATAGAGATAAGCATAATATTTCTATTTATTTGAAAACAATGACTAATGCAAATAGGGAACGAAGTTAAGCTTGATCGCCCGGTCCGTGATGGAATCAGGCGTGACTTGTTGGAAGCGTTGGATATTCATTTTGTATGAACAAACTTTCGTGCGTCCTCAAAATTTTATTTCACTGGCACGACGTGTGTTTCCTCTCATCGTGGCTGAGTCATGTGAATTCTAGAAGTTAGTTTGTAAAATGTGCAGGCAGGGAGTATGCGGAATGGAATTCAGTTGAGTTGAAACCTTCCCCGATTTTTTCTTCGACCCTCGGCTTGCATGGCCACCGCTGCCACCCCAATGCAAATGGCCACTCAAACTGCATCGCAATCCTCAATATTCATTTTGAGTTGCAATGTTAGAGTAGTCAAATATTGAAATGCCTTGCTCACCAAGCGAGCACTAGAGTTGGGTCGTTCGCGAACGAACGGGTCCGAAAGAACGGGTCCATAGATTGAACGGGACGACCTAGGACCGACTTCTTAATAACGACCGTTCCTTTCGGTCCTTCGTTCCTTTCGGTCCTTTGATCCTTTCGGTCCGTCCGTCCTTTAGGTCCTTCGTTCCTTTCGGTCAATCGACCCTATCGGTCAGTAAGCCCTTTTGGCTCTCGCTGCTATCTTTAAGAGATAGGCTGTTCGGCTATTCTTAATAATATCCCAAAAATTCATCTGCTGATACTGGCGGTTTATTTATCAGTACTTTTATCCTTTATATAAATGTAACCTGTTCACGAAACCATGTAAAACGTTGGTAATGTCATCTTCCATCTTTAATTTTATCCAACATTCTTAAAAGTCGTCAGTATGGTATGCTAAGTATTTATAGGTTTTTAAAACATTCTTTATACCCCAATAACATGATAAAAAATAAAAATACATGGCCGCCAATACTAAAGGAACAATGAACGAATGAAAATGAACTGGTACCAAAAGGAACCGGTCTAGAGTGAACGAGTTCCCAAAAATGAACTGTTTGGCCCATCTCTAGCGAGCATAGACCCCTTCTCCCCTATTCCTGAGCCGCTTTCTGATAGTCACTTGCTTAACTTGACAGTCGATGTCAAAGTACAATCCAGCTTTGTATAACGGCGTGAAGGGCCGCTCAAGTCCATTCATGACCTATTGAACAACTCATTTGCTTGAGAGATTCAGAACTGGTGTGTATCAGAGCGACACACAGAATATTATCATGATGTCTCACTACATTTCTGGGTCTGCCAGAAGAGATAAAATAAGAGTGATACATTGCCAAACACATAGGTCCAAAGTTGTTCTTTCCGCGCACAATAAGCGACCACGGTAAAAGCTGAGCTCCACAAAATTCACTTCCATAATACACGTCACCATTTCACCTCCTAAAACCTTATTCCTTACGTTTGTACATGGCTAGTGTCATAACACCCCCTGCCACACTGCCATGAGGTGGCTCGCTGGAGAGCATGCAGATGTATCCCTTAGCCGCTTTCTAATATTCGCTTGTTTTACTTTACAATGGATGTCAAAGTCCATTCTTAAAGTATTGAACAACTGCTATTGAATGGCCATCTCAAATACTCTTGTTTGCTGTTTTAGCCTTCAAGACGTCTTTTTAAATGTTCCTTGTTCAATCCATCTTGAATTGTGAAGCGGGCTTATTTGTGAGTACTGAAGACAATTTGAAGGATGCAAAAGGTTTCATGGGGAAGAGCTGAAGGATGATGGTACGGCAACCCTGTTAACATGGACTTATGATGGGGTACTGTCCTGTCATGCGGATGGTTTTGGTGTGTGACAGAAGAAATGAAATAGTGATATGGCTATCAAAGCGGGATGAGGAATCAAATCAAAATACCCAGTTGAAAAATGATACCTTGATCACCCAGCTGATGGTGATCATTTCGCATGGCATTAATGATTACGCTCTTTTTGAATTCTATAGCAAATGATTTTCGTGTGAGATCGACGTTGGCTGTGGGTCATTCATTTAATATGCAACTGTCGTTATCGTTCCCTTCATGATACCACACAGACATGAACTAGATTCATTTCACATTCAAGAGCGTGCTAATGAATTTGAAAACAAGTTGAATTTAAAAGAGTGTTAATGTCGTCATGCATTGGTCGCTCAATCCCGAGATTTATTGACAGCAGCCCGCCACTCTTCCCTATCTACTGTTAGTTCCCTTACTTTCTGGTAGCTTTTACTATGTAGTTTTCTCTTTATTTGGTACATGAACTTATATCTGGGAGTGTTGTTGATATTCAATCATCTAATATTGAAATATGCCAGGTCTATGAAAATTCGAGCTAACCGCTTTTTCATCTAAACCCGCAGTGTCTTGTGTATCTGGCTGCCATTATTATAGCAATATGCTCACCATCATAAAAATAGGGAAGCAGATAAGAATGGTTGGGGAGGGGGGGGGGTCGGGCTGGTGTGGTGGCTAGAGTAATAGCTAACCATACGGGGGCCAGGGTTCAAATCCCTGCAGTGGAGGATGTTTTTCAAAGGAAACCCAATCCCTACTTGAGTGTCTTGTGGAGGGAACTTCAAGTACAGTACTCCGTCTTTCAGATGAGACGTTAAACCGTGGTCCCCATGGTGCCTTTCGTTAAGAGGAGGCTAATGCCGACGCCGGGTTTCTATCCACCCTTCCTCCCTTACCTATCCCCTATGGCGCAAATGACCTTATCTGTCGGTCGCTTCCCCAAATATCCAATCCAATCCGATAAGAATGATATTCGGAAGAAAGAAAAAAGAAAAAAAGAAAAAAGGAAAGAAAGAAAGGAAAAAGAAAGAGAGGTAGTTTTTGATATTGAAAATAAGTATTGTACTTTTCCACATTTATTTATTATTTCCCTTTCGAAATTTTTTGTAAACAGGAAAGACAAAGTGGAAAGATTATTCGGGTCCGGTATTTAAAAAATTAAATGCAATAGTTGTTAATAATACCTTACTTAGGTGAAAATAAACGAACTTTCAAGACCCGCATCAAGGAACACTCATGAAGTTAATATAAATTCCAACTCTCACTTTGTCAAGCGTCTGCTTGATAATAATCACGCAAGTGATTTTATTCCCAAAATTGTAAACGGTCTACCAAAAGGTTTAAAGATGGATGCTTTGGAACAGATGGAAATTATCAGACAGTCAAGCGAACTTTGTAAATGAGCTACTTTTTCCGCACCCCTCCTTACCGAAATAATTTCCCTTCTCACAAGCCCTTAATCTATGTTCCCCGGCCCGTCCCCCTAAAAATTAGTTTGTTCTCCAAACCTCCCCCCTATTCTTAGCGAAAGGTTACTCACGTAACAATCAATAAATAAAAGATAGACAATCATACCTGTAGATGCAGTAAGCTGCTAAACTCGTTGTACGATGAAAATAAATAACTGTGGAAAAGTATAATACTTAATTTCAATATGGATTCGAATATAAAATGCTTCCCCGAAGTGATGCCTGAGGGTGTAAAGGTTAGAATGATGGTGAATGAAAATTTATGAAGACAATATTAACGTAGACTTTGACCTAACATGTACCCAGTATTTCCTAGCTTTAGTTATCGTTTGTCTTTAATCCATTAGTTGACCTTCTATTGTCTAAATCTAGCTAAATTTACTTTGTCTCGGGTTATCAATGTACGCAATTTCTTCACTACCAAAATAACCCTTTGTTTTAGTGTTTGATGTGTCAAGGGATGAAAATTTAAGGAAGAAAATTTTTTCTCTACGCAATGTAACGATGAGCACTTGAGGTAGTTACTTGTGATTCAAACTAAATTTTTTTTTTAAAGTTGTTTATCTCCACTACCCCGAAATTAGCACAGTTTGCATTTTTATGGGGTTCATTAACAATGGATGAACACAAGCATCCTGAGAGGTGGAAATCCACTCAGGCGGGACTCAAACCCGCGGATTGGCTGGCGAGGACTTTCCCCCTTTTAAAAAAACTGTTTTCTTTGCGACTAAATCTCATTTCCCCAGATGATAAATTATTCTGTCCACAATCAGCTTTTTTCATTGGCGAGTTTTAATTTAAAAAAAATTATTTCCACTAGCCCTAAAACAGCACAGTTGGCCTCTTATATCGGTGCCATTAACAATGGATGAACACAAACATTCATGCCCTGAGTGGTGAACATTCCCCAGGGGGATCTCGAACCCGCGACCCTCGGATTGGCTGGCGAGAACTTGACTCCGTCACCACCGGGGCCGAAGAAAATAGGAAATGGTTTTTTGCCGTTAGGGATAGGTGACAATATTTCTGTAAATCATGGGTATTTGGTGCACAAGTCACTAAATCACACGTCAAATCTGGTGAACAGATCGTGGTGTTACGAGACTCCTTTCAATATGACACGAATATATTGATGAACGCGTGCCTAGGACCGAGGCTATGGCTTGGCGGCTTATTTGTATTGGGTGATTGATATTTGCTCTTGGAATATTCGGTCGAAACCTATATACTATGCCGAGGTATGCTATTTAGATGCAATTTCAAGCAGCTGGATTGATTCTCACTAAATACCATATCATGTCCGGTTTTCAGAGATGTATATGCATATTAGGTTGCGCCGATCGCGATTCATTTTGCCGTGGGGGTGCTTTCGTCAAATTGAAATTGGAATTAACACGAGCGATTGTTTTTCAATCGGAATATTTGAAATCAGAGTGTTAAGTTTTCAAGCCTTGGGGGGAGAAGTGCCAATTTCCTCAAAACTTGTTTATTATGTTCATTGATTGAAAGTGTTCACTCCTTAATTTTTTAAGCAGCTTTTCATCGCGTCGCTGTTTTCCTGTACCTTTCGGCTATTATTTTAACAGATAGAATTGCGCGCCATTCAGTCATACAGAACATGAGATATAGAGTCAATATACTCGACGTAATGAAACGATAAATCCGATGCAGTAATGGGAGCTAACGTAGGTTTATGGAGGCCATAATACCCCTCTCTGCCAGCTTGAGGGCGAGTTCTCTGCTTGCTACCGTCAAGGTTTTTGCCCGAGGCCTCTCTCTCTCTCGAAGGACATTAAAGAAAAAATGACCACTCTCGGGGCCTGCAGATGGCGTCCTCTCCCTACGCCGTGACCCCCCACTGATTAATTTCGAAAGAAGTCGTTTCTAGGGGAAAGGAGCTGTTTCTATCACGCCGCTGGCCAAATATTACTTCTCATGTGCTTCGTGAAAGTAGGAGCGAGGAAAATGAATCATAAAAACATCCCAATGGAAACGATAGGGGTTTTATATCACCAGGATGCTTAATTCGTAGGAGCATGAAATCAATAATCCATCGGGTAATTCCATTGCTATCGGGTTTCGCTGCATTGCGTTATCTTGGATACGACGTTTCGTGACTAATTCTGGCCACATCTTCAGATCGGGTCCGAATTTTGACTGGTGTCAAGTCAAGTCAAATATGTGTATTGATATTGCATAATATCATATTTACATGCATATATAACATTTAATACATTAACAATTCAATACAATAGCTCCCGCTGTAGGAAATAATTCCTCTTCAGGGTTAGCCAAATGCAATTTATAAATGTTTAAATACTATATAAAAGCGTATAGCCGTTTGTATTTAACATTGGTTTGTGAGTTCTATTTTCTTCCGGGATGGCTAATGGTCCGGCATTCACCTGAGGCATGGGGGAAACAGGCAAAACCCCATGCAGACCGCTGTGTATTTAACAGATGGCAGGAGAGTGATGAATTGTTGCGATGATTCTTCCTGGTGACTTTGGATCCGATGAGTTTCTCAGTCGGACATTGCTGCCGGAGGTTTTTGTGCACTAGGTGTTTCTGCTGTCTGTGATGTACTGAAATATATACAGGCCATATTACTATACATATTTGAACTTGAATTTCAAACGACGCTAATCAGATATTCAAAATATATGTACAATTCAATAAATTTAGCACTCTAGATTTATGATAAATTTCAAAGAATATCACACAATATCAGCAGGCTAATGATGACTATTTTTGTACAAAAGCATATTTCAGCTAATAAATGATTTAAGATTTTCCGCGCCGTTGCCGCGCACACCGTTACTGGGGCCGCATTATC